>CATQJL010000136.1:0-23458 GCA_958299035.1 Cylicocyclus nassatus
CATAAAGTTAAGGGCTCTATGGATTTTGGTTTGGTTTATCCTGTTCTTGTACAGGAAATGGTACCCGGTGATATTTTGCGTGTGAAGCCTGAGGCTATTGTTAAGTCAGTTGTTCCACCTGTTACGGCTCTTACAGATAAAGTTACTTGGAAAATGGAAGCTTTTCAGTGCGCTGACCGACTTCTCGACGACCATTTTGTACGTAATCTTTCTACTACCAAAACAGGTCAGGTTAAAGGTAATTTTAAAACTTGGTCTCTTGACCAGATTGAGAGAAATTTTGGTTCAAAGTCTAAAGGTTATACTCCTAATAGAGGGGAAAGGTCTTTTGTTCCTTTGAGTTGGCGTTCTCGCCCTGTTACTGGTGTGGCTAATTATGTGGCTCAAACTAGTGGTGATGAAATTGTTCGTCATATTCGTTATTCTGATTCTAATCCATCTACAGAAAAGCAGAAACAGTATTATTACTCTGAGACTTTGCCTACGGCTATAAAAAATAATGTTGAATCAGGAAATGAAACTTTTTATAAATGTTCTCCTTTGTTTGGTCAGGGTTCTCTTTTTGATTGGCTTGGACTTGAGCCTAATGGCAATATTGGTGAAAATGGTGAGTTTCGTACCGCTCCTATTTCTATGTATTATATGATTGGTAATTTTTATAAAACTAATCCTGAGTATGAGAAGTATATTGCTCCTCATTTTGATTATGTTTATACAGGTCGTGATAATTCTGAAAATCGTGAGACACTTCATCGTTATGAAACACTTGAAGATGAGTTCGGTAATGAGTTTGAAGAACCTCATCTTTCTAAACGTTGTGTTAATGGTTTGCTTGTAGATAATTGGCACTCTGATTATTTTTGCAATACAACGCGTGACCCTCAGAGAGGTATTGCTCCTTCTGTCCCTGTTTCTGTCAATGGCACTGTCCCTGTTCTTGGTGGTGTTAATAAAACTTATGACCATATGTTTACTAATGCGTCTAATGGTCTTTACGGTTCTCCTTCAGGTGGTGGTACTGCCTCTGCTATTATTGCTAGTGCTGACGCAGAAAATGTTTATAATACTATGAATGCCTCTTTTACTATTTCTGACCTTCGTACTGCTCTTGCATTACAGCATTTTCAGGAAGATATTCAGGGGACTTATAAGTGGACATCATTTCTTCAGAGAGTTTTTGGTATTTCTCCAAGTGATACACTTTCAGATTGTCCAATATTTAAAGGTGGTTGTTCAGGTGTTCTTTCTAGTTCCGAAGTCCTTCAGACTGTAGAAACTAATGAGGGCAGTCTTGGTGACATTGGCGGACATTTATCGGGTTATGGTTCAGGTAAAATGATTACTTGTAAGGCTAGTGAACATTCTTGGTTTATGGTTCTTATGACTATTAAGGTCGAAAGAAATTATGAATCAGGTATTGAAAGACAGTTTACACGTAAGAATTATCTTGATATGTATTTTCCTGAGTTCGTAGGTATTGGTAATCAGGCAATTAGAGCAGATGAGATTTTTTCTGTTTGGGGTAGTGTTCCTCGTGATAAGAATATTGCTTTTACTGACCGTTACGGAGAAATGAAACATAAATATAATCGTGTTGTTGGAAAGTGTCGTAATGATAATATGATTTCTAGGGCTATTTCTGCTACTAGTGGTTATGATGTTGTTAGACCTAGGTCTTTGTTTAATCTTCGTGAGTTAGGTTTTAATGTTCCATATTTGAATGACTTCCATCCTTATGCTATCGGTGACGCATATTGTACAGGTGTCGAGTTGGGTTTGTCAGAGGAGCATGACTCTGCTCTTGTATTTAGTGAAATTAATCAGGATTTCTTATTGTGTACACCTCAGTTGAATGATATTTTTGTAAGTGATGAGGAAGAGCCTTTTATGGTTGTTCTTGGTTTTAATATGGATATGTTTAGACCGCTTCCTGTATATACTAAGCCTGGCATTTCTTATGTTTAATTAATTGGTTTGACCGTTCCATTTAAAAACGGTCAAGGATTTTTTTTATGCTTAGACACTTTAAATATTATGGTTCTCAGAGGCTTTTAGGTGGTTCTTATAACACTAATAATGTTTCTGATGATAAAACTTCTATGTCTGAAATTGTAAAGAGATTCTATAACAATGAACCTATCCCCGAGGATATGCAGACTAAAAATTATGAGTATGGTAATGAAGTTACTGCTTTAGATGATGGTAATACTTTTGACCCTCTTACACGTGAAGTTTCTGCGCCCGATGGTTCTGTTATTCGTGTTGATTTATCTGCCCCTGATATTTTATCTCAGATTCCTATCACACCTAATTTGGATTATGTAGACCCTATGTTAGGTATTAATGAATGTGGTCAGGATATAGAAACTCTTTATCAGAATGCTACTGAACGTGCTCGTTCTATGGTTCGTGGTTATCAGTTGGAAAAATCTGCTCAGGAAGACGCAAAAATTAAGGCAAGCATTGAACTTGCTAAACAGAAAGGTTTTATTTCTGAGGAAAAAGTTCCTGTTAATAATCCTTCTGTTTCTGATACTTCTCAGTAGTTTTATTATTAAGGCTCTCATAAAACGTGAGAGCCTTTTTTAATTGTTGTATAATTATCTAAGCGCTTAGGAAAATTTAGCAAAGCGGTGTTTTCCAAGCGCAACATTCCTATACAAAAAACTAGTTATATAAAATTCGATTAGACAAAACTTGTGCCTACTACCTTGTTAAATATAGGCACAAGTGACACAAAATGATGTGAGGTAAGATATTGAAAGTACTATACAATATGGAGCAGTTTTCTAAAATTAAAAATTATTGGAATAGTAGTAAAAATCGTTATTTGCCATTTAAAATGGATTTAATGATGTTTAATAATTTAATTAATTTAGAAAGACCCTTGACAGATTCGGAAATATATGATAAATGTATTCTTGAACGACAACTTTGGTCAAGGTTGTTTTCTATGTGTATTTATGATTATCTTTCTAAGGAGGTTTATTATGGAAGATGAAAAAAAGAAGTTCCCTGTTATTAAGTTTATTAAGGCAGTGGTTGAGTTCGTTATTGTTATTATTAAACTCTTTCGTATTGATGACGAAGAAGAAATAAAGAAATAACATAATTTTATTTGACATATAATCTAGTATATGCTAGATTATATGTATATTGATTTATAAGAGGTTTGATATGAAATATTATCAGATTGTTAGAATAAAGCGTTATTCTAATGTTTTATGTTCTGGTCTTTTTAGTTCGTTTGAACGTGCTAAAAAAGTGGCTAAAGAAAATGGTTTTAAACGTTTTATTATTGTGGAGGTTATGTTGTGACATATTTTCGTGTATTATTTAATGACGGTCGTCACGATATATGTTTTGAAAGTCCTGAATGGTTAGGACTTTATATGTGTGGTGATGTCTATGCCGAAGGTGTTCAGGATATTGTTGTTGAGACAGTAGACTTGACGGAAGTTTCTGACCATTGGATGCGTAATAATGGCATGTTGGGTTAGAACTAAAAAAGAGTGTGAGTTTTTTGAACAGATAAGCAAGGAATATCTTCCTCGTGTTCCTATTCTTTATAGGTTTAATACTGAGCGTCAATGGGCTTGGGATTATGTTGATGGTGTTCATCATGTAATTGATTTTAAAGATGGTTGTAAGATTAAACTTATGCCTATAGAAAAGATTACTGATGATTTTGATGATGTTGAGGAGAAATTAGATGAAATCTACTGTAAAAAAGTTTCCTATTTATAAGTTATATCGTATTAAGATTGATTCAATGAAAGCTGAATATCTTAATTTATTTTATATGGATTATTTAAAGGCTTATAGGTTTTGTTGTGAAAAAAATAGTCAACCCCTTGATTTGGATAATCCTGATTCGTTGTATTATTATTTTTATGTAAAGGAGGACTAAATAGTAATGGCTAAATTTAGTGTTAATTGGAAGCCTCAATTTACTAATCCTTTTTCAGGTCTTGATAAGGTTGTAAAATCTGCAAAAAAAATGTTGTCTGGTGACATTTTGGGAGGTGCTGCAACCGCTCTTGGATTAAAGGATGATGAGGATAAGGCTTTAGAGGCTCAGGAAAAGGCTCTTGCTGAGCAAAAAGATTATCAGAATAAGCAACTTGAAATTGCTCAGAAAAATATTGATAATGTTTCTGAAATGAATAAGGCTAACATTGCCTCTCAGGAACGTATTAATCAGGAAAATATTAATTGGGCTCGTCAGTTAAATAATATTGAAATGGCTCGTGCTGATTCTGCTCATCAACGTGAAGTTGCTGATATGCGTAAGTCTGGTTTAAGTCCTTTTGCCTCTATGAATGGTGCTGATATTGGTACTTTTACTACTCCTACTCTTAATGCTCCACTAAATGATATTGCTTCTGTTGAAAGTTCTCTTAATAATATGTCTTCCGCTCTTGGTAATCAGGCTTCTTTAGTTGCTCAGAATAGACAGCAATCTATGGATTATGCTCTTGGTATGCTTTCTTTTGCTCAGGGTGAGGCAAAATTAAAACATCAAAAAGATTATGATAATCAAATGGTTGAACTTGCTAAAAGTCAGTTTGATTTACAGGCTAAACGTGACGCTATTAACAATGCTTATACTCAGATTCAGACTGAACGTGCTCGTATTGAGAGTGACAATTCTATTAGTCAGGAAGAACGTGCTAAGGAATTACATTCTTATGATGTTAAGATTCGTGCTCTTGAAGTTTCTAATCAGGCTATTACAAATGATTCTTTAATGATTTCTAATAATCGTTCTCAGTTGGCTTATCAGTCAGAACAAAAGGATTTTGAGTATAAAGAACGAATGTTGGAAGTCCAGTATAATCAAAAATGTCAGGATTTGGCTTATACTATTTCTCAAATTAGCGGTCAAAATATGCGTAATGGTTTATTGTATATTGAACGTGAAAATCTTCATAAACAGGGTGTTTTGACTGATGCTCAGGTTGAAAGATTATTAAATGAAATGGGTCTTGATAAAAAGAAATATCGTCTTGACGTTGTTAGAACTGTTATTAGTTCTATTTTTGGATTAACTAATACTGTTACTAATGTTGTTAATACTGTTAAGCCATGACTTGCTTATATCCTGTTCCTTTGGCACCTAATTCTGATGACCCTATGAAACGGTATTATAGGAACGGTAAAAAAGGAGAAAAGATATTTGTTCCTTGTAGGCATTGTATTAATTGTATTGATAATCGTATCAGAGAATGGACATATCGACTTCTTGCCGAAAGTAAGAAACATACTAAAATTGCTTTTGTTACTCTTACTTATGATGATAATCATTTGCCTAATAATTGTTCTTGTTCTTCTTCTGATGTGAGTAAATTTATAAAACGTATTAGAAGATATTATGAATATCATGGAGGTAAAAAACTTGAGTTAGCACATTTTAGTTGTACTGAGTATGGTGGTTTAGGTAGACCCCATGCGCATTTACTTATCCTTGGGATAGATTATAATGATTTATTACCTAGTAAAATTAAAATTGCAAGTCATAACACTAAAAATTGTTTTAGTCCTTTTTGGAAGAAAGGCTTGTTAAATTTTGGAACTGATGTCAGTTTACAAGATTCTCGTATGATACGTTATGTAACGAAGTATGTTGAAAAACTTGATACTGATAATCTGTATAAATATTGTAGAATAATGGGTATAGAAAAACCTCAAGTTCTTCATTCGGTAAAACTTGGAACGGAATATTTAAAAACACGTTCAGATAAAGACGGAAAATTACCTAGGCTTGGAGGTATTGAGATGAATCTTAACCCTTATTATATGCGTGTATTGGATTTATGTTCGCCTTATACTATTGCTGATAAAAATAGGTTCAAATTAGAACGTGAAAAGATTCGTAATAATATTATGTGTGGTATGGTTGATACTGATGAAAATTACGCAAAACAAGTTGAAAATATTAAAAGAGGTAGAAAATGAAAAAACTTGAAATGATTATGTATACTATGAAAAATTCTGACGGACTTTGTGGACTTCCTTATTGTGCTCAGACTGAATATGCTATTGCTAAAAGTATTCAGAAGTTTTATAAAGATGTTGGAGAATATGAGCCTGTTACATGGTGGATTCTTGGCAAGTTTGATATGGATGAATGTAAATTAATTGCTGATGTTCCTATTCAGTTTGATTGGGAAAAAGTTCTTTCAGAACGTGAAATTAAAGTTTCTACTGAGGCTATTGAGACTTCTCAGTTAGCTAAAGAGGTAGAATATGAAAATTAGTTTAATTTTTGATTTTTTGTTTTTATTTGTATTATTTGTTTTATAGGAGGTGTAAATGAAACGTAATAAGTTTGGTATGAGTCATAAAGTTAAGGGCTCTATGGATTTTGGTTTGGTTTATCCTGTTCTTGTACAGGAAATGGTACCCGGTGATATTTTGCGTGTGAAGCCTGAGGCTATTGTTAAGTCAGTTGTTCCACCTGTTACGGCTCTTACAGATAAAGTTACTTGGAAAATGGAAGCTTTTCAGTGCGCTGACCGACTTCTCGACGACCATTTTGTACGTAATCTTTCTACTACCAAAACAGGTCAGGTTAAAGGTAATTTTAAAACTTGGTCTCTTGACCAGATTGAGAGAAATTTTGGTTCAAAGTCTAAAGGTTATACTCCTAATAGAGGGGAAAGGTCTTTTGTTCCTTTGAGTTGGCGTTCTCGCCCTGTTACTGGTGTGGCTAATTATGTGGCTCAAACTAGTGGTGATGAAATTGTTCGTCATATTCGTTATTCTGATTCTAATCCATCTACAGAAAAGCAGAAACAGTATTATTACTCTGAGACTTTGCCTACGGCTATAAAAAATAATGTTGAATCAGGAAATGAAACTTTTTATAAATGTTCTCCTTTGTTTGGTCAGGGTTCTCTTTTTGATTGGCTTGGACTTGAGCCTAATGGCAATATTGGTGAAAATGGTGAGTTTCGTACCGCTCCTATTTCTATGTATTATATGATTGGTAATTTTTATAAAACTAATCCTGAGTATGAGAAGTATATTGCTCCTCATTTTGATTATGTTTATACAGGTCGTGATAATTCTGAAAATCGTGAGACACTTCATCGTTATGAAACACTTGAAGATGAGTTCGGTAATGAGTTTGAAGAACCTCATCTTTCTAAACGTTGTGTTAATGGTTTGCTTGTAGATAATTGGCACTCTGATTATTTTTGCAATACAACGCGTGACCCTCAGAGAGGTATTGCTCCTTCTGTCCCTGTTTCTGTCAATGGCACTGTCCCTGTTCTTGGTGGTGTTAATAAAACTTATGACCATATGTTTACTAATGCGTCTAATGGTCTTTACGGTTCTCCTTCAGGTGGTGGTACTGCCTCTGCTATTATTGCTAGTGCTGACGCAGAAAATGTTTATAATACTATGAATGCCTCTTTTACTATTTCTGACCTTCGTACTGCTCTTGCATTACAGCATTTTCAGGAAGATATTCAGGGGACTTATAAGTGGACATCATTTCTTCAGAGAGTTTTTGGTATTTCTCCAAGTGATACACTTTCAGATTGTCCAATATTTAAAGGTGGTTGTTCAGGTGTTCTTTCTAGTTCCGAAGTCCTTCAGACTGTAGAAACTAATGAGGGCAGTCTTGGTGACATTGGCGGACATTTATCGGGTTATGGTTCAGGTAAAATGATTACTTGTAAGGCTAGTGAACATTCTTGGTTTATGGTTCTTATGACTATTAAGGTCGAAAGAAATTATGAATCAGGTATTGAAAGACAGTTTACACGTAAGAATTATCTTGATATGTATTTTCCTGAGTTCGTAGGTATTGGTAATCAGGCAATTAGAGCAGATGAGATTTTTTCTGTTTGGGGTAGTGTTCCTCGTGATAAGAATATTGCTTTTACTGACCGTTACGGAGAAATGAAACATAAATATAATCGTGTTGTTGGAAAGTGTCGTAATGATAATATGATTTCTAGGGCTATTTCTGCTACTAGTGGTTATGATGTTGTTAGACCTAGGTCTTTGTTTAATCTTCGTGAGTTAGGTTTTAATGTTCCATATTTGAATGACTTCCATCCTTATGCTATCGGTGACGCATATTGTACAGGTGTCGAGTTGGGTTTGTCAGAGGAGCATGACTCTGCTCTTGTATTTAGTGAAATTAATCAGGATTTCTTATTGTGTACACCTCAGTTGAATGATATTTTTGTAAGTGATGAGGAAGAGCCTTTTATGGTTGTTCTTGGTTTTAATATGGATATGTTTAGACCGCTTCCTGTATATACTAAGCCTGGCATTTCTTATGTTTAATTAATTGGTTTGACCGTTCCATTTAAAAACGGTCAAGGATTTTTTTTATGCTTAGACACTTTAAATATTATGGTTCTCAGAGGCTTTTAGGTGGTTCTTATAACACTAATAATGTTTCTGATGATAAAACTTCTATGTCTGAAATTGTAAAGAGATTCTATAACAATGAACCTATCCCCGAGGATATGCAGACTAAAAATTATGAGTATGGTAATGAAGTTACTGCTTTAGATGATGGTAATACTTTTGACCCTCTTACACGTGAAGTTTCTGCGCCCGATGGTTCTGTTATTCGTGTTGATTTATCTGCCCCTGATA
Source organism: Cylicocyclus nassatus (assembly GCA_958299035.1). NCBI lineage: Eukaryota > Metazoa > Nematoda > Chromadorea > Rhabditida > Strongylidae > Cylicocyclus > Cylicocyclus nassatus. The sequence goes on from CATQJL010000136.1 coordinate 8,626, forward strand.
TTTTATCTCAGATTCCTATCACACCTAATTTGGATTATGTAGACCCTATGTTAGGTATTAATGAATGTGGTCAGGATATAGAAACTCTTTATCAGAATGCTACTGAACGTGCTCGTTCTATGGTTCGTGGTTATCAGTTGGAAAAATCTGCTCAGGAAGACGCAAAAATTAAGGCAAGCATTGAACTTGCTAAACAGAAAGGTTTTATTTCTGAGGAAAAAGTTCCTGTTAATAATCCTTCTGTTTCTGATACTTCTCAGTAGTTTTATTATTAAGGCTCTCATAAAACGTGAGAGCCTTTTTTAATTGTTGTATAATTATCTAAGCGCTTAGGAAAATTTAGCAAAGCGGTGTTTTCCAAGCGCAACATTCCTATACAAAAAACTAGTTATATAAAATTCGATTAGACAAAACTTGTGCCTACTACCTTGTTAAATATAGGCACAAGTGACACAAAATGATGTGAGGTAAGATATTGAAAGTACTATACAATATGGAGCAGTTTTCTAAAATTAAAAATTATTGGAATAGTAGTAAAAATCGTTATTTGCCATTTAAAATGGATTTAATGATGTTTAATAATTTAATTAATTTAGAAAGACCCTTGACAGATTCGGAAATATATGATAAATGTATTCTTGAACGACAACTTTGGTCAAGGTTGTTTTCTATGTGTATTTATGATTATCTTTCTAAGGAGGTTTATTATGGAAGATGAAAAAAAGAAGTTCCCTGTTATTAAGTTTATTAAGGCAGTGGTTGAGTTCGTTATTGTTATTATTAAACTCTTTCGTATTGATGACGAAGAAGAAATAAAGAAATAACATAATTTTATTTGACATATAATCTAGTATATGCTAGATTATATGTATATTGATTTATAAGAGGTTTGATATGAAATATTATCAGATTGTTAGAATAAAGCGTTATTCTAATGTTTTATGTTCTGGTCTTTTTAGTTCGTTTGAACGTGCTAAAAAAGTGGCTAAAGAAAATGGTTTTAAACGTTTTATTATTGTGGAGGTTATGTTGTGACATATTTTCGTGTATTATTTAATGACGGTCGTCACGATATATGTTTTGAAAGTCCTGAATGGTTAGGACTTTATATGTGTGGTGATGTCTATGCCGAAGGTGTTCAGGATATTGTTGTTGAGACAGTAGACTTGACGGAAGTTTCTGACCATTGGATGCGTAATAATGGCATGTTGGGTTAGAACTAAAAAAGAGTGTGAGTTTTTTGAACAGATAAGCAAGGAATATCTTCCTCGTGTTCCTATTCTTTATAGGTTTAATACTGAGCGTCAATGGGCTTGGGATTATGTTGATGGTGTTCATCATGTAATTGATTTTAAAGATGGTTGTAAGATTAAACTTATGCCTATAGAAAAGATTACTGATGATTTTGATGATGTTGAGGAGAAATTAGATGAAATCTACTGTAAAAAAGTTTCCTATTTATAAGTTATATCGTATTAAGATTGATTCAATGAAAGCTGAATATCTTAATTTATTTTATATGGATTATTTAAAGGCTTATAGGTTTTGTTGTGAAAAAAATAGTCAACCCCTTGATTTGGATAATCCTGATTCGTTGTATTATTATTTTTATGTAAAGGAGGACTAAATAGTAATGGCTAAATTTAGTGTTAATTGGAAGCCTCAATTTACTAATCCTTTTTCAGGTCTTGATAAGGTTGTAAAATCTGCAAAAAAAATGTTGTCTGGTGACATTTTGGGAGGTGCTGCAACCGCTCTTGGATTAAAGGATGATGAGGATAAGGCTTTAGAGGCTCAGGAAAAGGCTCTTGCTGAGCAAAAAGATTATCAGAATAAGCAACTTGAAATTGCTCAGAAAAATATTGATAATGTTTCTGAAATGAATAAGGCTAACATTGCCTCTCAGGAACGTATTAATCAGGAAAATATTAATTGGGCTCGTCAGTTAAATAATATTGAAATGGCTCGTGCTGATTCTGCTCATCAACGTGAAGTTGCTGATATGCGTAAGTCTGGTTTAAGTCCTTTTGCCTCTATGAATGGTGCTGATATTGGTACTTTTACTACTCCTACTCTTAATGCTCCACTAAATGATATTGCTTCTGTTGAAAGTTCTCTTAATAATATGTCTTCCGCTCTTGGTAATCAGGCTTCTTTAGTTGCTCAGAATAGACAGCAATCTATGGATTATGCTCTTGGTATGCTTTCTTTTGCTCAGGGTGAGGCAAAATTAAAACATCAAAAAGATTATGATAATCAAATGGTTGAACTTGCTAAAAGTCAGTTTGATTTACAGGCTAAACGTGACGCTATTAACAATGCTTATACTCAGATTCAGACTGAACGTGCTCGTATTGAGAGTGACAATTCTATTAGTCAGGAAGAACGTGCTAAGGAATTACATTCTTATGATGTTAAGATTCGTGCTCTTGAAGTTTCTAATCAGGCTATTACAAATGATTCTTTAATGATTTCTAATAATCGTTCTCAGTTGGCTTATCAGTCAGAACAAAAGGATTTTGAGTATAAAGAACGAATGTTGGAAGTCCAGTATAATCAAAAATGTCAGGATTTGGCTTATACTATTTCTCAAATTAGCGGTCAAAATATGCGTAATGGTTTATTGTATATTGAACGTGAAAATCTTCATAAACAGGGTGTTTTGACTGATGCTCAGGTTGAAAGATTATTAAATGAAATGGGTCTTGATAAAAAGAAATATCGTCTTGACGTTGTTAGAACTGTTATTAGTTCTATTTTTGGATTAACTAATACTGTTACTAATGTTGTTAATACTGTTAAGCCATGACTTGCTTATATCCTGTTCCTTTGGCACCTAATTCTGATGACCCTATGAAACGGTATTATAGGAACGGTAAAAAAGGAGAAAAGATATTTGTTCCTTGTAGGCATTGTATTAATTGTATTGATAATCGTATCAGAGAATGGACATATCGACTTCTTGCCGAAAGTAAGAAACATACTAAAATTGCTTTTGTTACTCTTACTTATGATGATAATCATTTGCCTAATAATTGTTCTTGTTCTTCTTCTGATGTGAGTAAATTTATAAAACGTATTAGAAGATATTATGAATATCATGGAGGTAAAAAACTTGAGTTAGCACATTTTAGTTGTACTGAGTATGGTGGTTTAGGTAGACCCCATGCGCATTTACTTATCCTTGGGATAGATTATAATGATTTATTACCTAGTAAAATTAAAATTGCAAGTCATAACACTAAAAATTGTTTTAGTCCTTTTTGGAAGAAAGGCTTGTTAAATTTTGGAACTGATGTCAGTTTACAAGATTCTCGTATGATACGTTATGTAACGAAGTATGTTGAAAAACTTGATACTGATAATCTGTATAAATATTGTAGAATAATGGGTATAGAAAAACCTCAAGTTCTTCATTCGGTAAAACTTGGAACGGAATATTTAAAAACACGTTCAGATAAAGACGGAAAATTACCTAGGCTTGGAGGTATTGAGATGAATCTTAACCCTTATTATATGCGTGTATTGGATTTATGTTCGCCTTATACTATTGCTGATAAAAATAGGTTCAAATTAGAACGTGAAAAGATTCGTAATAATATTATGTGTGGTATGGTTGATACTGATGAAAATTACGCAAAACAAGTTGAAAATATTAAAAGAGGTAGAAAATGAAAAAACTTGAAATGATTATGTATACTATGAAAAATTCTGACGGACTTTGTGGACTTCCTTATTGTGCTCAGACTGAATATGCTATTGCTAAAAGTATTCAGAAGTTTTATAAAGATGTTGGAGAATATGAGCCTGTTACATGGTGGATTCTTGGCAAGTTTGATATGGATGAATGTAAATTAATTGCTGATGTTCCTATTCAGTTTGATTGGGAAAAAGTTCTTTCAGAACGTGAAATTAAAGTTTCTACTGAGGCTATTGAGACTTCTCAGTTAGCTAAAGAGGTAGAATATGAAAATTAGTTTAATTTTTGATTTTTTGTTTTTATTTGTATTATTTGTTTTATAGGAGGTGTAAATGAAACGTAATAAGTTTGGTATGAGTCATAAAGTTAAGGGCTCTATGGATTTTGGTTTGGTTTATCCTGTTCTTGTACAGGAAATGGTACCCGGTGATATTTTGCGTGTGAAGCCTGAGGCTATTGTTAAGTCAGTTGTTCCACCTGTTACGGCTCTTACAGATAAAGTTACTTGGAAAATGGAAGCTTTTCAGTGCGCTGACCGACTTCTCGACGACCATTTTGTACGTAATCTTTCTACTACCAAAACAGGTCAGGTTAAAGGTAATTTTAAAACTTGGTCTCTTGACCAGATTGAGAGAAATTTTGGTTCAAAGTCTAAAGGTTATACTCCTAATAGAGGGGAAAGGTCTTTTGTTCCTTTGAGTTGGCGTTCTCGCCCTGTTACTGGTGTGGCTAATTATGTGGCTCAAACTAGTGGTGATGAAATTGTTCGTCATATTCGTTATTCTGATTCTAATCCATCTACAGAAAAGCAGAAACAGTATTATTACTCTGAGACTTTGCCTACGGCTATAAAAAATAATGTTGAATCAGGAAATGAAACTTTTTATAAATGTTCTCCTTTGTTTGGTCAGGGTTCTCTTTTTGATTGGCTTGGACTTGAGCCTAATGGCAATATTGGTGAAAATGGTGAGTTTCGTACCGCTCCTATTTCTATGTATTATATGATTGGTAATTTTTATAAAACTAATCCTGAGTATGAGAAGTATATTGCTCCTCATTTTGATTATGTTTATACAGGTCGTGATAATTCTGAAAATCGTGAGACACTTCATCGTTATGAAACACTTGAAGATGAGTTCGGTAATGAGTTTGAAGAACCTCATCTTTCTAAACGTTGTGTTAATGGTTTGCTTGTAGATAATTGGCACTCTGATTATTTTTGCAATACAACGCGTGACCCTCAGAGAGGTATTGCTCCTTCTGTCCCTGTTTCTGTCAATGGCACTGTCCCTGTTCTTGGTGGTGTTAATAAAACTTATGACCATATGTTTACTAATGCGTCTAATGGTCTTTACGGTTCTCCTTCAGGTGGTGGTACTGCCTCTGCTATTATTGCTAGTGCTGACGCAGAAAATGTTTATAATACTATGAATGCCTCTTTTACTATTTCTGACCTTCGTACTGCTCTTGCATTACAGCATTTTCAGGAAGATATTCAGGGGACTTATAAGTGGACATCATTTCTTCAGAGAGTTTTTGGTATTTCTCCAAGTGATACACTTTCAGATTGTCCAATATTTAAAGGTGGTTGTTCAGGTGTTCTTTCTAGTTCCGAAGTCCTTCAGACTGTAGAAACTAATGAGGGCAGTCTTGGTGACATTGGCGGACATTTATCGGGTTATGGTTCAGGTAAAATGATTACTTGTAAGGCTAGTGAACATTCTTGGTTTATGGTTCTTATGACTATTAAGGTCGAAAGAAATTATGAATCAGGTATTGAAAGACAGTTTACACGTAAGAATTATCTTGATATGTATTTTCCTGAGTTCGTAGGTATTGGTAATCAGGCAATTAGAGCAGATGAGATTTTTTCTGTTTGGGGTAGTGTTCCTCGTGATAAGAATATTGCTTTTACTGACCGTTACGGAGAAATGAAACATAAATATAATCGTGTTGTTGGAAAGTGTCGTAATGATAATATGATTTCTAGGGCTATTTCTGCTACTAGTGGTTATGATGTTGTTAGACCTAGGTCTTTGTTTAATCTTCGTGAGTTAGGTTTTAATGTTCCATATTTGAATGACTTCCATCCTTATGCTATCGGTGACGCATATTGTACAGGTGTCGAGTTGGGTTTGTCAGAGGAGCATGACTCTGCTCTTGTATTTAGTGAAATTAATCAGGATTTCTTATTGTGTACACCTCAGTTGAATGATATTTTTGTAAGTGATGAGGAAGAGCCTTTTATGGTTGTTCTTGGTTTTAATATGGATATGTTTAGACCGCTTCCTGTATATACTAAGCCTGGCATTTCTTATGTTTAATTAATTGGTTTGACCGTTCCATTTAAAAACGGTCAAGGATTTTTTTTATGCTTAGACACTTTAAATATTATGGTTCTCAGAGGCTTTTAGGTGGTTCTTATAACACTAATAATGTTTCTGATGATAAAACTTCTATGTCTGAAATTGTAAAGAGATTCTATAACAATGAACCTATCCCCGAGGATATGCAGACTAAAAATTATGAGTATGGTAATGAAGTTACTGCTTTAGATGATGGTAATACTTTTGACCCTCTTACACGTGAAGTTTCTGCGCCCGATGGTTCTGTTATTCGTGTTGATTTATCTGCCCCTGATATTTTATCTCAGATTCCTATCACACCTAATTTGGATTATGTAGACCCTATGTTAGGTATTAATGAATGTGGTCAGGATATAGAAACTCTTTATCAGAATGCTACTGAACGTGCTCGTTCTATGGTTCGTGGTTATCAGTTGGAAAAATCTGCTCAGGAAGACGCAAAAATTAAGGCAAGCATTGAACTTGCTAAACAGAAAGGTTTTATTTCTGAGGAAAAAGTTCCTGTTAATAATCCTTCTGTTTCTGATACTTCTCAGTAGTTTTATTATTAAGGCTCTCATAAAACGTGAGAGCCTTTTTTAATTGTTGTATAATTATCTAAGCGCTTAGGAAAATTTAGCAAAGCGGTGTTTTCCAAGCGCAACATTCCTATACAAAAAACTAGTTATATAAAATTCGATTAGACAAAACTTGTGCCTACTACCTTGTTAAATATAGGCACAAGTGACACAAAATGATGTGAGGTAAGATATTGAAAGTACTATACAATATGGAGCAGTTTTCTAAAATTAAAAATTATTGGAATAGTAGTAAAAATCGTTATTTGCCATTTAAAATGGATTTAATGATGTTTAATAATTTAATTAATTTAGAAAGACCCTTGACAGATTCGGAAATATATGATAAATGTATTCTTGAACGACAACTTTGGTCAAGGTTGTTTTCTATGTGTATTTATGATTATCTTTCTAAGGAGGTTTATTATGGAAGATGAAAAAAAGAAGTTCCCTGTTATTAAGTTTATTAAGGCAGTGGTTGAGTTCGTTATTGTTATTATTAAACTCTTTCGTATTGATGACGAAGAAGAAATAAAGAAATAACATAATTTTATTTGACATATAATCTAGTATATGCTAGATTATATGTATATTGATTTATAAGAGGTTTGATATGAAATATTATCAGATTGTTAGAATAAAGCGTTATTCTAATGTTTTATGTTCTGGTCTTTTTAGTTCGTTTGAACGTGCTAAAAAAGTGGCTAAAGAAAATGGTTTTAAACGTTTTATTATTGTGGAGGTTATGTTGTGACATATTTTCGTGTATTATTTAATGACGGTCGTCACGATATATGTTTTGAAAGTCCTGAATGGTTAGGACTTTATATGTGTGGTGATGTCTATGCCGAAGGTGTTCAGGATATTGTTGTTGAGACAGTAGACTTGACGGAAGTTTCTGACCATTGGATGCGTAATAATGGCATGTTGGGTTAGAACTAAAAAAGAGTGTGAGTTTTTTGAACAGATAAGCAAGGAATATCTTCCTCGTGTTCCTATTCTTTATAGGTTTAATACTGAGCGTCAATGGGCTTGGGATTATGTTGATGGTGTTCATCATGTAATTGATTTTAAAGATGGTTGTAAGATTAAACTTATGCCTATAGAAAAGATTACTGATGATTTTGATGATGTTGAGGAGAAATTAGATGAAATCTACTGTAAAAAAGTTTCCTATTTATAAGTTATATCGTATTAAGATTGATTCAATGAAAGCTGAATATCTTAATTTATTTTATATGGATTATTTAAAGGCTTATAGGTTTTGTTGTGAAAAAAATAGTCAACCCCTTGATTTGGATAATCCTGATTCGTTGTATTATTATTTTTATGTAAAGGAGGACTAAATAGTAATGGCTAAATTTAGTGTTAATTGGAAGCCTCAATTTACTAATCCTTTTTCAGGTCTTGATAAGGTTGTAAAATCTGCAAAAAAAATGTTGTCTGGTGACATTTTGGGAGGTGCTGCAACCGCTCTTGGATTAAAGGATGATGAGGATAAGGCTTTAGAGGCTCAGGAAAAGGCTCTTGCTGAGCAAAAAGATTATCAGAATAAGCAACTTGAAATTGCTCAGAAAAATATTGATAATGTTTCTGAAATGAATAAGGCTAACATTGCCTCTCAGGAACGTATTAATCAGGAAAATATTAATTGGGCTCGTCAGTTAAATAATATTGAAATGGCTCGTGCTGATTCTGCTCATCAACGTGAAGTTGCTGATATGCGTAAGTCTGGTTTAAGTCCTTTTGCCTCTATGAATGGTGCTGATATTGGTACTTTTACTACTCCTACTCTTAATGCTCCACTAAATGATATTGCTTCTGTTGAAAGTTCTCTTAATAATATGTCTTCCGCTCTTGGTAATCAGGCTTCTTTAGTTGCTCAGAATAGACAGCAATCTATGGATTATGCTCTTGGTATGCTTTCTTTTGCTCAGGGTGAGGCAAAATTAAAACATCAAAAAGATTATGATAATCAAATGGTTGAACTTGCTAAAAGTCAGTTTGATTTACAGGCTAAACGTGACGCTATTAACAATGCTTATACTCAGATTCAGACTGAACGTGCTCGTATTGAGAGTGACAATTCTATTAGTCAGGAAGAACGTGCTAAGGAATTACATTCTTATGATGTTAAGATTCGTGCTCTTGAAGTTTCTAATCAGGCTATTACAAATGATTCTTTAATGATTTCTAATAATCGTTCTCAGTTGGCTTATCAGTCAGAACAAAAGGATTTTGAGTATAAAGAACGAATGTTGGAAGTCCAGTATAATCAAAAATGTCAGGATTTGGCTTATACTATTTCTCAAATTAGCGGTCAAAATATGCGTAATGGTTTATTGTATATTGAACGTGAAAATCTTCATAAACAGGGTGTTTTGACTGATGCTCAGGTTGAAAGATTATTAAATGAAATGGGTCTTGATAAAAAGAAATATCGTCTTGACGTTGTTAGAACTGTTATTAGTTCTATTTTTGGATTAACTAATACTGTTACTAATGTTGTTAATACTGTTAAGCCATGACTTGCTTATATCCTGTTCCTTTGGCACCTAATTCTGATGACCCTATGAAACGGTATTATAGGAACGGTAAAAAAGGAGAAAAGATATTTGTTCCTTGTAGGCATTGTATTAATTGTATTGATAATCGTATCAGAGAATGGACATATCGACTTCTTGCCGAAAGTAAGAAACATACTAAAATTGCTTTTGTTACTCTTACTTATGATGATAATCATTTGCCTAATAATTGTTCTTGTTCTTCTTCTGATGTGAGTAAATTTATAAAACGTATTAGAAGATATTATGAATATCATGGAGGTAAAAAACTTGAGTTAGCACATTTTAGTTGTACTGAGTATGGTGGTTTAGGTAGACCCCATGCGCATTTACTTATCCTTGGGATAGATTATAATGATTTATTACCTAGTAAAATTAAAATTGCAAGTCATAACACTAAAAATTGTTTTAGTCCTTTTTGGAAGAAAGGCTTGTTAAATTTTGGAACTGATGTCAGTTTACAAGATTCTCGTATGATACGTTATGTAACGAAGTATGTTGAAAAACTTGATACTGATAATCTGTATAAATATTGTAGAATAATGGGTATAGAAAAACCTCAAGTTCTTCATTCGGTAAAACTTGGAACGGAATATTTAAAAACACGTTCAGATAAAGACGGAAAATTACCTAGGCTTGGAGGTATTGAGATGAATCTTAACCCTTATTATATGCGTGTATTGGATTTATGTTCGCCTTATACTATTGCTGATAAAAATAGGTTCAAATTAGAACGTGAAAAGATTCGTAATAATATTATGTGTGGTATGGTTGATACTGATGAAAATTACGCAAAACAAGTTGAAAATATTAAAAGAGGTAGAAAATGAAAAAACTTGAAATGATTATGTATACTATGAAAAATTCTGACGGACTTTGTGGACTTCCTTATTGTGCTCAGACTGAATATGCTATTGCTAAAAGTATTCAGAAGTTTTATAAAGATGTTGGAGAATATGAGCCTGTTACATGGTGGATTCTTGGCAAGTTTGATATGGATGAATGTAAATTAATTGCTGATGTTCCTATTCAGTTTGATTGGGAAAAAGTTCTTTCAGAACGTGAAATTAAAGTTTCTACTGAGGCTATTGAGACTTCTCAGTTATTATCATAATCTTTTTGATGTTTTAATTTTGCCTCACCCTGAGCAAAAGAAAGCATACCAAGAGCATAATCCATAGATTGCTGTCTATTCTGAGCAACTAAAGAAGCCTGATTACCAAGAGCGGAAGACATATTATTAAGAGAACTTTCAACAGAAGCAATATCATTTAGTGGAGCATTAAGAGTAGGAGTAGTAAAAGTACCAATATCAGCACCATTCATAGAGGCAAAAGGACTTAAACCAGACTTACGCATATCAGCAACTTCACGTTGATGAGCAGAATCAGCACGAGCCATTTCAATATTATTTAACTGACGAGCCCAATTAATATTTTCCTGATTAATACGTTCCTGAGAGGCAATGTCTAGCCTTATTCATTTCAGAAAACATTATCAATATTTTTCTGAGCAATTTCAAGTTGCTTATTCTGATAATCTTTTTGCTCAGCAAGAGCCTTTTCCTGAGCCTCTAAAGCCTTATCCTCATCATCCTTTAATCCAAGAGCGGTTGCAGCACCTCCCAAAATGTCACCAGACAACAATTTTTTTGCAGATTTTACAACCTTATCAAGACCATGAAAAAGGATTAGTAAATTGAGGCTTCCAATTAACACTAAATTTAGCCATTACTATTTAGTCCTCCTTTACATAAAAATAATAATACAACGAATCAGGATTATCCAAATCAAGGGGTTGACTATTTTTTTCACAACAAAACCTATAAGCCTTTAAATAATCCATATAAAATAAATTAAGATATTCAGCTTTCATTGAATCAATCTTAATACGATATAACTTATAAATAGGAAACTTTTTTACAGTAGATTTCATCTAATTTCTCCTCAACATCATCAAAATCATCAGTAATCTTTTCTATAGGCATAAGTTTAATCTTACAACCATCTTTAAAATCAATTACATGATGAACACCATCAACATAATCCCAAGCCCATTGACGCTCAGTATTATAACCTATAAAGAATAGGAACACGAGGAAGATATTCCTTGCTTATCTGTTCAAAAAACTCACACTCTTTTTTAGTTCTAACCCAACATGCCATTATTACGCATCCAATGGTCAGAAACTTCCGTCAAGTCTACTGTCTCAACAACAATATCCTGAACACCTTCGGCATAGACATCAACCACACATATAAAGTCCTAACCATTCAGGACTTTCAAAACATATATCGTGACGACCGTCATTAAATAATACACGAAAATATGTCACAACATAACCTCCACAATAATAAAACGTTTAAAAACCATTTTCTTTAGCCACTTTTTTAGCACGTTCAAACGAACTAAAAAAGACCAGAACATAAAACATTAGAATAACGCTTTATTACTAACAATCTGATAATATTTCATATCAAACCTCTTATAAATCAATATACATATAATCTAGCATATACTAGATTATATGTCAAATAAAATTATGTTATTTCTTTATTTCTTCTTCGTCATCAATACGAAAGAGTTTAATAATAACAATAACGAACTCAACCACTGCCTTAATAAACTTAATAACAGGGAACTTCTTTTTTTCATCTTCCATAATAAACCTCCTTAGAAAGATAATCATAAATACACATAGAAAACAACCTTGACCAAAGTTGTCGTTCAAGAATACATTTATCATATATTTCCGAATCTGTCAAGGGTCTTTCTAAATCTAATTAAATTATATAAACATCATTAAATCCATTTTAAATGGCAAATAACGATTTTTACTACTATTCCAATAATTTTTAATTTTAGAAAAACTGCTCCATATTGTATAGTACTTTCAATATCTTACCTCACATCATTTTGTGTCACTTGTGCCTATATTTAACAAGGTAGTAGGCACAAGTTTTGTCTAATCGAATTTTATATAACTAGTTTTTTTGTATAGGAATGTTGCGCTTGGAAAACACCGCTTTGCTAATTTTCCTAAGCGCTTAGATAATTAATACAACAATAAAAAAAGGCTCTCACGTTTTATGAGAGCCTTAATAATAAAACTACTGAGAAGTATCAGAAACAGAAGGATTATTAACAGGAACTTTTTCCTCAGAAATAAAACCTTTCTGTTTAGCAAGTTCAATGCTTGCCTTAATTTTTGCGTCTTCCCTGAGCAGATTTTTTCCAACTGATAACCACGACACCATAGAAACGAGCACGTTCAGTTAGCATTCTGATAAAGAGTTTCTATATCCTGACCACATTCATTAATACCTAACATAGGGTCTACATAATCCAAATTAGGTGTGATAGGAATCTGAGATAAAATATCAGGGGCAGATAAATCAACACGAATAACAGAACCATCGGGCGCAGAAACTTCACGTGTAAGAGGGTCAAAAGTATTACCATCATCTAAAGCAGTAACTTCATTACCATACTCATAATTTTTAGTCTGCATATCCTCGGGGATAGGTTCATTGTTATAGAATCTCTTTACAATTTCAGACATAGAAGTTTTATCATCAGAAACATTATTAGTGTTATAAGAACCACCTAAAAGCCTCTGAGAACCATAATATTTAAAGTGTCTAAGCATAAAAAAAAATCCTTGACCGTTTTTAAATGGAACGGTCAAACCAATTAATTAAACATAAGAAATGCCAGGCTTAGTATATACAGGAAGCGGTCTAAACATATCCATATTAAAACCAAGAACAACCATAAAAGGCTTCTTCCTCATCACTTACAAAAATAACATTCAACTGAGGTGTACACAATAAGAAATCCTGATTAATTTCACTAAATTACAAGAGCAGAGTCATGCTCCTCTGACAAACCCCAACTCGACACCTGTACAATATGCGTCACCGATAGCATAAGGATGGAAGTCATTCAAATATGGAACATTAAAACCTAACTCACGAAGATTAAACAAAGGACCTAGGTCTAACAACATCATAACCACTAGTAGCAGAAATTAGCCCTAGAAATCATATTATCATTACGACACTTTCCAACAACACGATTATATTTATGTTTCATTTCTCCGTAACGGTCAGTAAAAGCAATATTCTTATCACGAGGAACACTACCCCAAACAGAAAAAATCTCATCTGCTCTAATTGCCTGATTACCAATACCTACGAACTCAGGAAAATACATATCAAGATAATTCTTACGTGTAAACTGTCTTTCAATACCTGATTCATAATTTCTTTCGGACCTTAATAGTCATAAGAACCATAAACCAAGAATGTTCACTAGCCTTACAAGTAATCATTTTACCTGAACCATAACCCGATAAATGTCCGCCAATGTCACCAAGACTGCCCTCATTAGTTTCTACAGTCTGAAGGACTTCGGAACTAGAAAGAACACCCTGAACAACCACCTTTAAATATTGGACAATCTGAAAGTGTATCACTTGGAGAAATACCAAAAACTCTCTGAAGAAATGATGTCCACTTATAAGTCCCCTGAATATCTTCCTGAAAATGCTGTAATGCAAGAGCAGTACGAAGGTCAGAAATAGTAAAAGAGGCATTCATAGTATTATAAACATTTTCTGCGTCAGCACTAGCAATAATAGCAGAGGCAGTACCACCACCTGAAGGAGAACCGTAAAGACCATTAGACGCATTAGTAAACATATGGTCATAAGTTTTATTAACACCACCAAGAACAGGGACAGTGCCATTGACAGAAACAGGGACAGAAGGAGCAATACCTCTCTGAGGGTCACGCGTTGTATTGCAAAAATAATCAGAGTGCCAATTATCTACAAGCAAACCATTAACACACAACGTTTAGAAAGATGAGGTTCTTCAAACTCATTACCGAACTCATCTTCAAGTGTTTCATAACGATGAAGTGTCTCACGATTTTCAGAATTATCACGACCTGTATAAACATAATCAAAATGAGGAGCAATATACTTCTCATACTCAGGATTAGTTTTATAAAAATTACCAATCATATAATACATAGAAATAGGAGCGGTACGAAACTCACCATTTTCACCAATATTGCCATTAGGCCTCAAGTCCAAGCCAATCAAAAAGAGAACCCTGACCAAACAAAGGAGAACATTTATAAAAAGTTTCATTTCCTGATTCAACATTATTTTTATAGCCGTAGGCAAAGTCTCAGAGTAATAATACTGTTTCTGCTTTTCTGTAGATGGATTAGAATCAGAATAACGAATATGACGAACAATTTCATCACCACTAGTTTGAGCCACATAATTAGCCACACCAGTAACAGGGCGAGAACGCCAACTCAAAGGAACAAAAGACCTTTCCCCTCTATTAGGAGTATATACCTTTAGACTTTGAACCAAAATTTCTCTCAATCTGGTCAAGAGGACCAAGTTTTAAAATTACCTTTAACCTGACCTGTTTTGGTAGTAGAAAGATTACGTACAAAATGTCGTCGAGAAGTCGGTCAGCGCACTGAAAAGCTTCCATTTTCCAAGTAACTTTATCTGTAAGAGCCGTAACAGGTGGAACAACTGACTTAACAATAGCCTCAGGCTTCACACGCAAAATATCACCGGGTACCATTTCCTGTACAAGAACAGGTATAAACCAAACC
>CATQJL010000137.1:0-23423 GCA_958299035.1 Cylicocyclus nassatus
AAGCAGTGGTATCAACGCAGAGTACTAAGGCGCGAATCCGTACAAACCAGTCCGCGTTGAGGGGTATGGTATTATCTCGCCCGCAGAGTATTTACCAGAGGCAAATCTTTCCATCATTCAGACCATCCCGTCGTTTTTCATGAAGGTGTACAACATAACCACTTCCTTCACCACGAAGCACAAACCCAACATGGACGGCACAGGGGGAGAGATTTCCGCAGACCGACTCCCGATTAAAGTACCGTCTGGCGGCAAATGCTACGAGATGGGTATGTAGGTATCCCAGACGGGGAGAATCTACCAAGTGAGCAAACAGTACACCGTGGAGGTATGTCCGTCTCTTTCCGAGGTCAAAAACAGGGGAGGTCAAAATGGCTAATGTTAATTTACCTTCATGGCACAAGGGGGATGCAGTAAGCTCCCGGAAGCTCACGGACATGGTGGACGCTATCGCTGACCTTCAGGACGATTTGGACATCATTGCCACAACCACTACTGGGGGTGGTATTGACGCGCAGTCCGTAAGCTCCAACTGGGGGTAGGTATCCGCAGCCCAAGACCATATAGAGCAGTACAGGTGGACCAATCAGGCGAAATACCGTGATGTTGGTATGGGTACGGACGACTTGGGGAAGGAGGAAGAGGTAGGGATATATGCGTCCGCTCCCGTGGTTGCCATGGGTGATGGCTCTATTGCTGACGGTTTTGAAATCCAAGAGGGCGAGGATGGTAAGTCCGTCCGTATGCCCGAAGGTGCTGACATTTTTTTGAAAATTACCACGGACAATTTCGGCAACCCCACAGGCGCGGAGTATGTAGGCGCAGCGGGAGAGCAGAAAATGTACAACCCGCAGAATGAAGAAGGGGGAGAAATATACTATCCTATCGCTCATGCCGAGGATGACACGGACTGGGCTACCGAGGTAAAACCGCAGAGAGTGTTAAATTATAACACTGCCCGTCTCCCCTACATCACCGCCGATGTGAGTTTTAATCCCGATGGCGAGAGCGAGGAAGAACCCGAAGAGGGGGGAGTAGACCCACAGGTTGAAGACGAGGGCGAAGAGGAAACAAAGAGAACCATCCAAGGGACAAAATGGGTTGACGCTATTGAGGGAAATGTTATCCCCGTTCGTGGACTTAACAACCATGGCGGGTTGAAAATCCTTTCTCCCGATACCGATGGCGAACACCTCACATCCAACGCTGTCAAGGTGCATGTGGAGATGTACGGTATTGCTGGCACGCCAGACGAAAACGAAGAGGTAGGGAGTGCAACGGCGGGGGATGGTACTCCGCTCCAACTCTATTAGTCAGAATACAACGCGGACAAACCCTATCGTACAGGTGTTGATGGGGGAACGCTCGCCAAATGGCGTTTTATCCGCGCGGGGGAAGATGATGGAAGCAGCTACCAAGAAATCTCTCTTGCGGGCGGTCATTTGGACGACTGGCAGCTAACATTTCAGGGCAACGGCTTTGTCACGCTCCCCGTCACCAAGGTTGGCTCAGAGGAAGGGGATGACGAAATCCCTGTATGGAAAACCGATGTTTCAAGGGTGGATGACAGAAAGCATGGTTATATGTTGGGCATCCGCGAGGGTAGACACAAAATTGAAATCAACGAGTATGATGAACTCAAAGTCCATCCCATGGCTGAAAATGACTGGGAAACTATTGCGACTATATACATTGGGGGCGTTGAAATCGGTTCAAAGTATGTGGAGGATGAAAAGTTGGAATGGGAAGTCACGACCGATGACGAAGGCAACGGGGTAATCCGTTTGACTGAGTACACCCGTCAAATATCGCTCTCCAAAGATTCAGACGATGTGGTGGACATAACCGCGACCGAATGGGCAGAGGGTGATACCAATGACATCATCTATCGTCCGAGTGTTTATGATTTTGGAATTGAAGTACCATCCGCAGAAGCGTCCACAGGTACGGATTACAGATACGAGTTTTCTACTGCCGCCAATGCCGATGGGTCGTCAAAGCTCACGATTACGCAATACACCCGTGAGGAAACATTTTCGCAGACCGACAACACCATCAAAGATGAATTTGGAGCATGGGCAGCAGGGCAAACATGGGATGTTGTTATTCCCGCTCCAACCCCTGAAAAGCAATGGACGGTCAACGGCTCAACAGGTACGGATTACAAATATGACTTTACTCTTACCCCTGCTGGCACAGGCTCAACCCTCACAATTACGGAACAGTCACGAAACGAGGTGTTGACGGGGGATGGAGCAACCCGCACGATAACCCAGACCCATGGAGCATACGGAAACACCGGGAACAAGTGGGAAATCCCTATACCGGGGCAAGTGACCCCCACGGAGTATACATTTGACAGCAACTGGTTTGAGGTCACAAACAACAATGTCCGACTCCGCACATCCGCTTTGAACTCCGTAGTCAATGAGGCTCTCAATGAGTTACAATTTGAGGTCAATGTGTCGGGTCTTGCGGACGATGTACATGATGGTCGTATTTACGCATCCACCAGCGCGGCAGGTCGTATAGGCGACAACCCCAGCACAATACCAACCACTTACAGCCACGAGGCGAAATAACCATGCCATACGTAACGATTAACCGCGAGGGTTTGAAATCCTACATCAAACAGTAGATTATCGCTCAACTACCGTCCCATGTCGGTACTGTCAACCATACCAGCAACTCAGGTCAATGGTGGCAAGACCGTCCGTATCCATCCGAGCGCGAAGAGTGGGCTGAGTAGGGTTTGGGCTATCATTACCGTGCATCGGCTGTTACTACAGGTAGTTGGAGCGTAAGCGGCGACAAGATTATCTTGAATTTGGACTACGGACTCAACGTGACCTACGTGCCGTGGTAATGCTTAACTTTTTCCCCCAAAAAAGAAATGAAGAAAAGTTTTTACTTTGACAAAGAAATTGGTGTTGAGTTGGCAACCAGCCTCCAGCAGTTCATTGACTCCCTTGAACCCGATGATGAAGTAACATTTTACTTTAACTCCAACGGCGGCTCAGTCGTGTCTGGTATGAGCATGTATGATGCCATTTGCACCATGGAGCAAAAGACGACCGCAAACATTATCGGTATGGCGGCATCCGCTGCAACCTATCCCGTTCTTGCATGCGACACGGTAATCATGGCACGCAACGCCACATTTATGATTCACCCTGTTTCGGGCGGTTTGTATGGCACAATTGAGGATATTGAACGCGACTTAGATTTCATGTCTGAGTTGGAGGGTCGTATGCTCGCCATATATGCTGCAAAGGCTTAGTATCTCACTCCCGAAGAAATCAAAGGTCTGGTAGCAGCCACGACTTACATGTCTGCCCAAGAGGCTTTGGACTACGGCTTTGTGGACTATGTTGAGGGTCTTGAGCGTCATGAGGTGAACTTTGCAAACGCTGCCCCTGACAACACCTTGCCCCCATGCCCAGAGGAAACGAAGGAAGAGGGTGTCATCAACAAGGTACTCACCCTCGTTGGACTGCAAAGCAAGGGCGAAATCATCACCGCTCCGAAGGAAGATGTTGAGGATTTCAAAAATGAGATTAAGTCTTTGGAGGATAAACTTGCGGAGAAGGACATGGAACTTGCCAACATGGGTAAGACTCTTGAGGCAAAAATCGCAGAATTTGAAAATGAAAAAGCGGTTGCCATGCAGGAAATTGAATCGTTGAAAACTGCAATTAAAGCTGCAAATGACGCTCTCACCAACACCGTCAAGACCGAGGTGCATAATCACCTCGCCGCGTTGGGCTATGACGCTGCCGAACTCCCTGCTCCCGCATCCCCAAAAAACTGCGAGTCCGTCAAGACCGCCGATGTAGAGGCGTTCCTCCGCCAAATGGGTATTTAACTTTTCCGACAACATTTGAAGTAAAACCAATAGAAAGATTACTTAGTTATGATAGAAGAAATCACAAACCGCATAGATTTGATGTTCCCCCAGATTCACAATGTCGCAGGGGAAAATGAACTTGGTTCAACCGAGGAACTTTGGAGCAAGCTCTCCGACAAATTTGTCAAGAAGACGGAGAAGATTCTCGCTCCTCTTGGCTCTGTTATCATGAGCGTGCAGACCGACCTTCAGACTCCTAATCCTGACGCTGCTCCTGTGGTGCAGGTTGAGGTTGTTGACTCCATCGGTGATGCTCTCGTGGACACGACCGACTGGGATGAGTCCGAAATCCACAACCACTACGAGGACGTGAAGCTCCACCGCATCAGCCGTCCGTTCACTCTTACCTCCTATGACCTCATGAGAGGCGAGCGCGTTGAGAGCAAAATCGCTGCTGCCATTGACATTGTGGCACAGGGTGTTGTTGCTCAGTTCGCTGCCGCAATTGCTGGTGTTACCGAGGAAGAGATTTCCGACTTCGGACCTGACGCTGCCGCAGAAATGAGTGGTGCTTTTGACTCTGCCGAGACTGAGAGCATGATTCTTACCCCTGCCATGTACAGCAAGCTCATCCCAACCAACACTCTTGGTTTTGACCCTGCCTCTCAGGGTGCTTATGGTATCAACCACATTTACAAGGGTGTTGGAACTGGTGACTGCGTTGTCATGACCGCCAAGGCTGTTGCTGGTGCTATTGCCACGCCCGCCGTACTCGCCAACCATGGCGGTAACGGTATGGATGTCCGCGTCATCGGCTCCGTTGCTGGCTTCCCGCTCTTGCTCAAGACCAAGTACAGCTGGAATGAGACGCTGAAATGCTCCGTGGAGTGCTTTGCCGGCTTCAAGGCAATCAACCCTGCCGAAATCAAGCGTTTCAAGCTCGTTGAGGCTTCAGACGATAATGCGTAAGATTAACCCCTAACCCTTCAAGGACTCCCAAGGTAAAACTTGGGGGTCTTTTTTTGTCCATTAACTTTTTGGAGCAATACTGGTATACCGTTGTTGTGTTGTTTTGTCATATAGGGATGGGAGGGGGCAACCCCTCCCGTTCTTTTTCTGTTTAACCTACCCGCCAAAAAGTGATGAATTTAATCCAAAAATTTATGGACAAAGCCGTCAAGGCTCAAATGCGAGTTGCAGGGGAAACGGTTGAGATAAAGCGTCTCTCAACCAAGGAGACATGGACGGCAACAGGTGTCTTGACATCTCGTGATGGCTCGTTGACGGCTATGGTTGGCGGTGTAGAGTATCAGGTATCGGCTCATGTGCTCATCCCAATTGGCGAGATATACAAACCCAAAGTGGGCGACCGCGTGATACGCGATAACACCACATATATGATGGTCAACGCTATATGTTCTCCCAACGATGGGGCATTTTCATGCGATTTAGTTTTGACTCAAAAGTAACACCATGGGAAAGACGGCAAGCGAGGTTATAAAGGACTGGATAAAAAATGTCCAAAAGACAACGGTGGGGTCTGTGGCTTCCATCACTCCCCCTGCGTCTCGTTGGGGTACTTCAAAAATGAGCCATCCCCAGCGTGCCAAAGACGGTATCAAAAAACTCAAAGACCGCATTGCGAAAAAGTGGAGTCCTGTTGTTGGTATGCCCGCTGGCAAGGATGGGATTTATACTCCCGATGGATTTTCAAACAACGGGATTTATGTATTGCCAAAACCCAAGGGTACAAAACGGAAAAAGAGAAAGCAACAAGAGACGATTTTTCCCATTCTTAAAGATTCTGAAAGCGTTTTGAAGTGGTGGATGGGAAATTCATTCCTCACCAAAAAATCCAAGCGCAAGGTCAAATCAAATGCTCACGCTTTTGTATCGTCTGCCGCCGTACTCAAAAAAGCTCAACAAACCATTGCCAAACATGCGGGTGAATTTATCGCGGGTTGGTTCTCCCTGTTTGAACACTTTAACCTCAAGATTTCCTCCTATACCACAAAATCCGCTTTGAGCATCGCCATGGGTAAAAATTCCTCCAAAATCAAAATGGACAATGAGGGCAATCTCAGCGCATACAACGAGAGCCAAGATGAGAACCCGAACATGGTGAAATATGCCCAGTATTTGGTAGACCGTGACATGCCAACCTCATACAACTATTACGCCCGCAAGCAAAAGTTTGTCTTGGAGAAAATGCTCAAAAAAGAGTTGGGTTTGGACAAAAACCAAGTGGCAACTGTCATGGTGGATGTAAAGATTTAACCCCTCCCCCAAAGTATAGATGTACGCTAATATCATAGATTTTACACGCGCTCTTGCAGACGATTTGCAAAATGTCACAGGGATTACTTGCTTTGCTGCTTTTGACTCTGACATTGTTGATGGCGATTTTTCCGACTGTCTTATGCTCCATCTGACATAGCAAGCGGAAATGGTGTCCTTGAACAACACCATCAAAGTCAACTACTCCGTGGGGTACATTATGCAGCCTGACACCTATACCGCCGAGGAAATCAAAGAGAAAACGAGAGCCATATATGACGGGTTTGTCGGATACCTTGCCAGTCATGAGCGGTACGATGATGTCCATGGAGCGGTCTATTTGGACTCAAATGTCCATGGGTGGATTTTAGATACGGAAGGGGAAGGCTTATCCTATACTCTCCCGTTTGAAATGATTTTACAATTTTAACCCGTCTTAACTTTTTGCAATACATTTGAAAATAGAAAGATTTTGAATTATGCCTGAAACAAACAAAGCTCAAATTTTACGTACTGGTGTGACTCCGATTTGGGGTCTTCGTGGTGGTGTCGCAGAAAAGTCCAAGGCTGTTGCTCTCTTGCTCACCTCCGCTAACATTTCGTCTGCCGTGTCTGACTACGAGCAGTTGGACTCCGAGGGTCGTAAGTGTGGTTATCTTTGCTATGATAACGAGTAGTCAATCTCCATGAGCGGTAACATCATTTATGATGCCGAAACGGACAACTTTGAAACGGTTTCCGACCTCTTCACCGTTGGTGCTGCCGTTACCGATGAGGCTGCTATCGCTCTCCTTGACTCCGTTCGCACGACCAAGCTCAACGGCACGGAAGCGGATGGCGAGGGTACTTATGTGGTTAAGTCCTTCAACCTCAACCAGACCAACACGGATGCCGTGTCTTTTGATGCGGAAATCACCTATT
Organism: Cylicocyclus nassatus; assembly: GCA_958299035.1. Taxonomy (NCBI): domain Eukaryota; kingdom Metazoa; phylum Nematoda; class Chromadorea; order Rhabditida; family Strongylidae; genus Cylicocyclus; species Cylicocyclus nassatus. The sequence goes on from CATQJL010000137.1 coordinate 7,046, forward strand.
ACGGCTTCTCCAACTAATCCAACCGTACAATACTAACATTTAACCAATGGGGATGGGGCAACGCCCCGTCCCCTTTTTCATAACAAATGAACATTACCAAAAATTTGATTAAAGCGACAGCAGAATCCTACACCCGCGAGGAGTTAATCGCCAAACGCAAAGAGGCTATCAATGCCCTTGCGGAAATGGACTTTGTTTCGTCCGCGTCTACAGGTGCAGGGGCAGGCTATACCATAAGCGAGAGAGCAAAAGCCGAGGAATTGGTAGAGCTTTATAGTGCTGCCATTGATTACTTAGACGGAGTTGAGCCAACATCGGGAGCAGCCGTTTATCGCGTACAATTCGTTTAACCCAAACCCCCAAAAGTGATGATAGAAGTAAGCACAGCGGGAGATAAACCCGCAAGTATAACGCTCCGCAATGATTTAGGCGTTGCCGCATCCGAATGGTCGCCATCCCGCGCATGGATTAATTTTCCCATGCCAAATAAAGGACAAGAGATAAGCAACTGGGGGATGGAACGCATTTGGAGACGGGCGAGGTCTTTATATGCCAACTGCTCAGAAATCCGTCATGCCGTCAACACCCTCGCCATGATGGTTGGCACGATTACGCCCCGTCCATGTTCAGGCAATGAAGAATGGGATAAGCTCGCCCGCAATGCCTTTTTGAAGCGCGTCAACAACCCGTATTTGTTTGATGTTGCCGGAGTTCTCAATTGGCAGACCGCCCAGTTATGGGTTGAGAGGGGAGCAATCAAAGATGGCGATGATTTAACCGTACTCACAACCGCCAAGGATGGCGGTGGTTCGGTTGCTTTCTTTGCCGCGCCCCAAATCACAAGTGATGGCAAGTATACCGACAGCAACACCTGTGGCGTGGAGGTAGACGCAAACGGACGCGCAAAAGCCTATCACCTTTACGACTGGAACACCCAAAAGAGTATCAGAGTTGCCGCCAACCGCGCTATCCTCTACCGTCATAACCCTGACCCTGCTGTATACCGTGGAGCGTCGGAGTTGATTTCGGCTATCACGACCGCGCAGGACATATATGAAATTTTGGGGTACAACAAAGCCAGCATCAAGTTTGCTTCCATGTTTGGGTTGGTGGAGACGATGGACACAGATAGCAAAGTAGGTATCTCCGATTTGGCTTCCCTTCGCAATCCGTCAAGGGGTGGACAGGCGAGTACCGCCAGCGCGTCTCTCCCCGTTCGCATCGGGGAAACACAGGCAATCACGCTCTCCGCAGGGCATAAGTTGGAGACAATACACGACTCTCGCCCGTCAAATGAGGTGTAGTCCTTTATCCGTTCGTTGGTGGATTCTATCGCTTATGCCGTAGGTCTTGACCCCGTTGTCTTGTACCACTCTCAGGATATGGGCAGCGCATCCGCTCGTTTCGTCATTGCTAAATCCAAGGACATAATCAACCAGCGACTTGCGGATAGAATCGTGTGGGCTAACAAGATTTATCAGTACATACTCTCATGCGAGGTTGCATGCGGTCGTCTTCCAAAATGCCCCACGGAGAACTGGTCACAGGTGAAATGGGTGTCCACTACGGGTTGGAGCATTGACCTCGGCAGGGATGCAAAATCTGCCATGGCTCTAATCTCTCAGGGTTTGATGAGTGCCGACGACTATTGCTTATCTACAAGTGGAAAAACGAGCGAGGAAATCTTTGCCGAAAACTTACACTCCGTCTCCCATAACATTGAGAGGGCAAAGGCAGCAGGGGTTGATTACTACATGGTAGCTGCTCCCGCAGCAGGGGCAACATTTGCAGTCCCATCCCCTACGACTCCCACAAAGGACGAATCCGAGGATGACGATGGTTTAGCGTAATCCCTAACAGAAAGGAGAAAAGAAAATGACAACAGAAGAAGAAAAGAAAATGAAAGAGTTGGTCTTGCAGCACGTGAACGAGAAAGCGCAAGAGTTGAGCCAGAAGACAAGCAACAAGTGGATAAGCTATTTTTTCCGCGCGGTTGCTACCGTTGCCCTGATTCTCACCTCAGTTATGGCTTATAGCTCCTGCACCGTTGCCGATAATGTGAATATCCATCTCATGCCAAAAATTGAAAGGGGATGTCAAAAATGAACGGAGTGGTTGAGGCAATCAAAGCTATCTTTGCACTTTTTACCGCAAATCCCAGCGGACTCATTTGTACAGCGTGTATGGTTGCCATGGCGGTAATCTACACCGATGGGAGAGAGTTTATCCAACACCAACAAAACGCCCTTGACGAAATAACCAAGTCTCAACAGACCATCACCATGGAGCTGCGAGAGATTAACATCCGTCTTAATGATTTGGAACAAAAGCAGCATCAAAAATGAACGCAAGACTCATGAACGATAAGAAGTATCTCCAACGGGTACTCCGTCTCGCAGGGTATCCTGTTGGAGCTATTGACGGAATTGTGGGGGAGAGAACAAAGGGGGCAATCAGACGATGGGATGAGGACTGCGCCAACGCCATTGTGACATGGGGAGAATTGGACAAACGCTCCGAGGATAATCTCTCCACCCTTGTCCCGTTCGCCCAGCTCGCCATCCGTAAGTGGTTTTCCCAAAAAGTCAAGGCTTTCATGGCAAAGCACAACGTGGAGGTCAAAGTCATTTGTGGCACGCGAACGATAGCGGAACAGGATGCACTCTATGCACAAGGACGCACGAAACCAGGAGCCAAAGTTACCAACGCACGTGGCGGGTCAAGTATGCACAACTACGCCATTGCAATTGATTTGGGAGTCTTTGTCAATGGGAAATATGAAGAGGGGGACAAATGGTATAAGCAGCTCCACTCCGAATGTGGCAACCCCGATGGTTTTGAGTGGGGCGGCGAATGGAAATCCATTGTGGACACTCCGCATTATCAGGTTGCCAAGTGGGGCAGCACGGTTTCCAAAGTCAAAAGTGTATTTAACGCATAAAATTATCGCTTAACCCCAACTGCAACTGGTGCAAGCAAAATGGAAAAACAATCAAAAAACGAGATATTACAACATTACGCGGCTGAGAGACAGAGATGCCTCCAGTATACCCGCGTAATGGGATTTTAACTCCCCCTTGAAGTCAAAAGCGGATAGGGGGAGCACGTTCTATACTACAGACCAGCATACACGGGCGAGACAGATTACCGCAATGGAAAACCCGTGGAAGGTTATAATCATGGCAAAATGTCCGAATTCAAGTAGAGAGTTTGGTTCACCACGAAAAAATCAATGGGAGGTCAATGACCTCCTTTTTTTGTTTAACCCTCCCGACCATTTTTAGGATTAAGCGTTTGATTTTACGCAGAAAAAATCATTTTTAACATTTTTAGATTATATGAAAGAATACCAAGTTTTCAAAGGCAGTTTTTATGTGGCAACGAATAAGTCCGATGCCGACATCACCATCACCGACACCCGTACTGGGGTGACTCTTTGCACCGTTGCAACGGGCAGTCAGGCTCTTTTTGTGGCTATCGGTAAGACCATCACCGCTGACGGAGAAATCGTACTCACGCTCGTTCACTAATCGGAAAGGAGTAGCAATATGGACTTGAAACTCATTGCAACTTTAGGTTCTTTCGGCGGCGGGGGTGGTAATACAAAGCCGTTGGAGGAAGAAATTGAGAGGCTAAACGGGGTCGTTTCTGAACAAGACCTACAAATTGACATCCTGACTGCTCAAAAGCGGGCGGCAATGGAAGCTAACACCATGCTCAACGCCGAACTTGACGGCAAGACCGAGGAGGTCAACAGCCTCAACTCTTATATTGGGGGCAAAGCAACCGATGTGAGCGGGTACGCGGACGACATAGACGGGATACGAGAGAGAGTGGATGCTGTCAACGCGAAGGTGGAAAATTTGGAAGGGGCGAATGTTGTACCCAATGCTGCTTACGTTGATGAAAATGGGGAATTGCATGGGAAAGCCATTGTATATAATACTCTCAAGACGGTTGGTGAAAATGCAGACTTTTCGGGCATTACCAATGGTAGCCGCCTATTCTACAACGGCATTTTGACATCATTCTCTGGCGACCTCTCAAATGTTACTACTGGTACTGAGATGTTCTCTGGTTGCTCCTATTTGACATCATTCTCTGGCGACCTCTCAAATGTTACTACTGGTAGCAGCATGTTCTATATGTGCTCCAGTTTGCCATCATTCTCAAGCGACCTCTCAAGTCTTACTAATGGTTACACCATGTTCTCGTATTGTTCCAACTTGACATCATTCTCAAGCGACCTCTCAAGTCTTACTACTGGTAGCTACATGTTCCAGTGGTGCCCCAGTTTGACTTCATTCGCAAGCGACCTCTCAAGACTTGATGATGGTAGCTGCATGTTCTATTTTTGCTCCTATTTGACATCATTCTCAAGCGACCTCCCTGCGCTTACTAATGGTAGCTACATGTTCTACTACTGCCGCCTTGACAAACCCTCTGTCATTAACATTTTGACGACCATCCCAACTTATACATCTGATACGCACACAATCACCATTGGAGCTGCGAAGAATGACACAACCATTGACGGAGTGACATACACAGGTTGTTGGTCTGACGGGGCGGTTGACCCCGAAATCACCGCTGCCATCACAACTGCCCAAAACAAGGGTTGGACTGTTTCAATCACCTATTACGATTAACATTTAACCCCAAACGCAAAATACGAAAAATGATTAACAGAGATAAACAAAATTTTGAAAAGCAAATCACAAAGCTCTCCCAAGAGATAACCGATTTGGGGGCAAGTGTTACCACATTAGAGGCGACCGTAGACTCCAAAGTGACCGCAATGTCCGTGCTGAAACAGCAGAAGGACGAACTTGAGGTACAAATGGGCGAAAAAGACACGACCATTGCAACCCTGAATTCATCGGTTGAAGAATTGACGGAAAGCGTGTCCGCGAAGGACACGACCATTGCCGACTTAACCGCGAGGGTGGAAGAACTTGAAAACAGCGCGGGTGGTGATGTGCGGGGTTGTTACGCTGACGAAAATGGAGTTCTATACGGCAAACCCGTTGATTATAAGGCTCTCAATGTTGTGGACGAACATGCAGACTTATCAGACGTTACTGATGGTAGCAACATGTTCTCCAACGGCATTTTGCAATCATTCTCAAACGACCTCCCACGGCTTACTACTGGTGATAAGATGTTCCTTCTTTGCACCAATTTGGAATCATTCTCTGGCGACCTGTCAAGTCTTAGGACTGGTAGCAGCATGTTTTAGCATTGCACCAATTTCACATCATTCTCAAGCGACCTCTCAACTCTTACGGGTGGTAGCAGCATGTTCTTGGAGTGCTACAGTTTGACATCATTCTCAAGCGACCTCCCTGCGCTTACGAATGGTCCCAGCATGTTCTCGTAGTGCTCCAAGTTGACATCATTCTCAAGCGACCTCTCAAATCTTACGGGTGGTAGCAACATGTTCTACAATTGTCGCCTTGACAAACCATCTATCTTGAGAATCTTGAGAACTATCCCAACATATACCTCTGGGTCACACCCAATAACAATTGGAGCCACGAAGAATGACAGGGATGTTGACGGAGTAACATACACAGGTTGTTATCTCAATGGAGTCGTTGACCCCGAAATCACGGCTGCTATCGCCGCTGCCCAAAATAAGAGATGGACAGTATCTATCACCTACCACGATTAACATTTAACCCAAACACCAACAAGAAATGGAAGAATTACATTATCTCATCACGGAAACGGCAGACGGCATGTATCAGGACGCAAACGGCAAACGCTATGATGTCATTGAGGGTCAATTCATTTACGCCCCCGGCAAAGCGGAAAACGAAGACACCGAGGTACACGCAAACCTTGAGGCATGCTTAACCGCTCACGGTTTGACCGCCGTTGAAGCCTAAACCGAAACAAAAACATTTCAAAAGACGGGTTTTTCCCGTCTTTTTTTGTTCTCATAGCAAAATAGAACTCAAATAAAAAATTTTTGAAATTCTTTGAAAAAACCACGCGGGAGAGAGTTCTCCCAGCTAAATACAATTGAAATGAACATGAAAATGAAAGACAACACAAGTTAGAAAAAAATGACGGTAATGGGTCACGAAATCACTGTAAGCGCATGCGGTCGTATTTTTGACTCCGAAGGAAAAGAGAAAAAGTAGACTATACTCCCCACAAACTCAACCCCCAATGACTACCGCGTAGTCTCCATTGGAGGTAAAATGTTATACGTCCACCGCCTTGTTGCAACCGCGTTTTATGGCGACCCTCTCCCCTCTCTCGTATGCGACCATATAGACGGCGATAAATCCAACAACAATGTGGACAATCTCCGATGGACTACCCGCAGCGTGAATCGCCGCAACGCACACAACACCATGACGATGCCCGACATCAACGACTATTGGGTCGCCCCGTCTGACAACTACGACAACGGCTGCTGGTACTCATCATGGTATGAGGTTGCAATGGCTCTGGGATTTAATTGGACCAATTTCCGTCAATGGTTGCTCACTTACCGCGACAGCCTTGACGAACGAGAATATCACGGGTACACGATACTCCACATGAACAATCCACAGGTTGTTGGCATGTTGGAAGACATGATGTATGAGTATGACGAGGAGGGTTAATCATGGCAAGACTTGTTGAACTACTACCGAATTACGAGTACGAAGAAACCATCAATCTCCCGCCCGCGTCTGCGTTGGGCGAGGAGGTTGGGTCAAAGCTCCTAAACATTTTGGAACGCTTACACCGTACAGACCCGTCTCTTGCCACGGATGAGTTGCTGGCAGTTGCCCGTGCTACTCGTTACCCGTTGCCGTAGTCATGGAGCAAAAAAGCGGTGAAAACCCATCCCAATTTGGACTGGCTCACGGACGACATGGTTGACATCACGGACTACCTCATCTCGCATACATTGGACTCCCCCCTTGCAAATGGCACATCAACCTTCAACGCCATCCTGTTGACTACCCTGTATTGGTTCTTGACCCGCGAATCTTGCCCGTTGAGTACCTATTTAAAATCGTATGACCTGAATACAACATACGGGGGATTTATGGTAAGCGACTATCTAACATATCTCAAATGATGATGGCTCAAAGACTAACCAAAGAGTATATGTGACGTGGATTTGTGAGCGGGATTACCCGCTCCTTCCTCTGCACCACGCTGCCATTAGGCACATTGACCCCGACAGCGTGATAATCTACGTATATGACAAAACCAAAGACCCTGCTCCCGTAGTGGATAAACCCAACACCGTTGTCATTGGGTCAACTTTTGACCGTCAGGGTAATCTCAATGGGGAGAGGTGCATCCGCGAAATGATACACTTTTACACGACCCTCACGGCAAAGGGTGTCCGACAAATCGTCAAGGTTGACGCAGACACGATTATCACCGACATGGGATGGGCGTGTCGCCCCCATGACATGATAGGGTTTCACTCCGCAAATGGTCTATATTGCAGCGGATGCGCTTATGCCTTGTCCGCGCGGGGAGTGGAGTTGATTACCCGCTATCTCTTGCAGAATACCCTTGCACCAACAGACGGGTACAAACTACCAGAGGATGCAACGATTACCCTCATCACGCTCTATGCAGGAGGGAAAGTCGCTCTCTTACATAACAGCCCAACGGCGGCATGTGCTGCATTTTTGCCCCAATTGCTCCAACATCCTGAAGTCGTCAAAGGGGTCAAAGGGGTCATCCATTGCGGGTAGTGGTAGCGATTACGCCCATTAGAGCGAGACGGAGTAGACCGTACCACGGTGGTAAAATCGGATATGGATTTTTGCCTTGCATGCCTGTCCGACCCGTGATAAAGTTGGGAAAATTCACGGAACAAATCGTGAAATTCACGATTACAACCTTGTAAACCCTTTACAAAAATACGCAAAAAGCCCTAACCCTTAACGAGTTAGGACTTTTTTACACGAGATTTTGTACAACTGTTGTATCTATTTTACAAATTGTGTCAACACCCGCAAACCCATATATGACGCGGGTTTCCCGCCTTGTTGCGGATTACATGGGACTATCATAGTATAGCGAATTTTTGACATTTTGTTGACTTTCTTGTTGACAACTTGTAAACAGGCGTGTATAATCAGCTCAACGAAACACCGAAAAACATGAGCGTCCAATACATTGAAAAATCCCGCCGTTTCCGCGTCACCTACAAGGACTATACCAAATCCGCAGAAAAAAACAAGACCGTTTACACATCCGTCACCATGTATTTTCAGGACGCGGACGGCAAAGACATCGTTCCCGTAAAGAAACCTACCAAGGGTATGATTTCCGCGCGTCTTGCCGAATTGCAGAAGGAAGAAAGCAAGATGGAAGAGGAAAGCAAGAAGGGTCTTGTCAAGGCAACCGACAACACCAACGGGGAGAGCGTGGACAAAATCGGTCTTGTCTATCAGCTCAACACTCTGGTCAAAACAAAGGCAACCCGCAACGGCAATGAGCAAACCGAACGCAAAGCCAACGCATTGTGGCTGACTTGCCCGCTACCTCCAAATGAACCATCCCGATGTCACCGCCGATACGCTCAAACGCTCCGTCTGTCTTGATTACCTCGGCAGTCGTCATGGCGACAAAATGCTCAACTCCATGGTGAGCGCATACCAGATTCTCAAAACCGCTCTCAACATCATCATTGAGGAGTACGAAATCAACACCAAAAACATTTTTCGGGAAATCCATACCTATAACCTCGCCCCCATGGTTGAGGGCGTGAAGCTCCAAAAAGATTTGAGCGCGTTTGATGCGGACTGGATGCGTGGTTTTGGATTTTTCTTAACAACGACAACATTGACCCGCAAGTCCGCGTTGCCATGTATCTTGTCATGGTGACTGGTTGGCGTGTGGGGGATGTATGCGGGTTGAGCAAGGACAACATTGACTTGACCGCGCGGGTAATCATCCTGAAGCATGCAAAAACGAAGAAAAAGACGGGGCAACGGACGGTCATTTATATCACCGATGCCATGATGAGCCAAATTGAACCCTTGTTCCATTCCTCTACCAACGGTCGCCTGTTCAGACTTGCTCCCAGCTCTCTCCACTCCAAAATCAACAAGACCCTCAACGACTACTTTGACGCGGGCAACACTCCCATTGGTTTCAAGGTCACGGAAATCAACGGGGCGAAACACAAGACCCACAATATCCATTCTTTCCGCAAGAGTGCTATCACCCTACTCAAAATGGGCGGGTTTGATTCTGAGCGCGTGCGCTATCTCACGGGTCACGCAGGGGCATCCGCTGCAATATAGACCATTTGCGGAGTGAAACCCTATCATGTCATGGGGGCGACACGCCCATCCCATGTCGGTGATAATCGTGTCTGCGTCAACCTTGACGATTTGTCGGACACCCTTTGCCGTGAGGGTCGTGTAAAAGTGTATCATTTCGCGGATGCACCTCTCCCCATTGAGATTACCCTGACGGTCAAAAGTTGACCCAATGACAACGGTGTTGGGTTTATCCACTACGGGAGCAGGGTCTTTGGTTTTGTCATATACGTAGATTATCACGCTGTCGGGGTCAATGTGCCTAATGGCAGCGTGGTGCAGAGGAAGGAGCGGGTAATCCCGCTCACAAATCCACGTCACATATACTCTTTGGGTTAGTCTTTGAGCCATCATCATTTGAGATATGTTAGATAGTCGCTTACCATAAATCCCCCGTATGTTGTATTCAGGTCATACGATTTTAAATAGGTACTCAACGGGCAAGATTCGCGGGTCAAGAACCAATACAGGGTAGTCAACAGGATGGCGTTGAAGGTTGATGTGCCATTTGCAAGGGGGGAGTCCAATGTATGCGAGATGAGGTAGTCCGTGATGTCAACCATGTCGTCCGTGAGCCAGTCCAAATTGGGATGGGTTTTCACCGCTTTTTTGCTCCATGACTACGGCAACGGGTAACGAGTAGCACGGGCAACTGCCAGCAACTCATCCGTGGCAAGAGACGGGTCTGTACGGTGTAAGCGTTCCAAAATGTTTAGGAGCTTTGACCCAACCTCCTCGCCCAACGCAGACGCGGGCGGGAGATTGATGGTTTCTTCGTACTCGTAATTCGGTAGTAGTTCAACAAGTCTTGCCATGATTAACCCTCCTCGTCATACTCATACATCATGTCTTCCAACATGCCAACAACCTGTGGATTGTTCATGTGGAGTATCGTGTACCCGTGATATTCTCGTTCGTCAAGGCTGTCGCGGTAAGTGAGCAACCATTGACGGAAATTGGTCCAATTAAATCCCAGAGCCATTGCAACCTCATACCATGATGAGTACCAGCAGCCGTTGTCGTAGTTGTCAGACGGGGCGACCCAATAGTCGTTGATGTCGGGCATCGTCATGGTGTTGTGTGCGTTGCGGCGATTCACGCTGCGGGTAGTCCATCGGAGATTGTCCACATTGTTGTTGGATTTATCGCCGTCTATATGGTCGCATACGAGAGAGGGGAGAGGGTCGCCATAAAACGCGGTTGCAACAAGGCGGTGGACGTATAACATTTTACCTCCAATGGAGACTACGCGGTAGTCATTGGGGGTTGAGTTTGTGGGGAGTATAGTCTACTTTTTCTCTTTTCCTTCGGAGTCAAAAATACGACCGCATGCGCTTACAGTGATTTCGTGACCCATTACCGTCATTTTTTTCTAACTTGTGTTGTCTTTCATTTTCATGTTCATTTCAATTGTATTTAGCTGGGAGAACTCTCTCCCGCGTGGTTTTTTCAAAGAATTTCAAAAATTTTTTTATTTGAGTTCTATTTTGCTATGAGAACAAAAAAAGACGGGAAAAAACCCGTCTTTTGAAAATGTTTTTGTTTCGGTTTAGGCTTCAACGGCGGTCAAACCGTGAGCGGTTAAGCATGCCTCAAGGTTTGCGTGTACCTCGGTGTCTTCGTTTTCCGCTTTGCCGGGGGCGTAAATGAATTGACCCTCAATGACATCATAGCGTTTGCCGTTTGCGTCCTGATACATGCCGTCTGCCGTTTCCGTGATGAGATAATGTAATTCTTCCATTTCTTGTTGGTGTTTGGGTTAAATGTTAATCGTGGTAGGTGATAGATACTGTCCATCTCTTATTTTGGGCAGCGGCGATAGCAGCCGTGATTTCGGGGTCAACGACTCCATTGAGATAACAACCTGTGTATGTTACTCCGTCAACATCCCTGTCATTCTTCGTGGCTCCAATTGTTATTGGGTGTGACCCAGAGGTATATGTTGGGATAGTTCTCAAGATTCTCAAGATAGATGGTTTGTCAAGGCGACAATTGTAGAACATGTTGCTACCACCCGTAAGATTTGAGAGGTCGCTTGAGAATGATGTCAACTTGGAGCACTACGAGAACATGCTGGGACCCATTCGTAAGCGCAGGGAGGTCGCTTGAGAATGATGTCAAACTGTAGCACTCCAAGAACATGCTGCTACCACCCGTAAGAGTTGAGAGGTCGCTTGAGAATGATGTGAAATTGGTGCAATGCTAAAACATGCTGCTACCAGTCCTAAGACTTGACAGGTCGCCAGAGAATGATTCCAAATTGGTGCAAAGAAGGAACATCTTATCACCAGTAGTAAGCCGTGGGAGGTCGTTTGAGAATGATTGCAAAATGCCGTTGGAGAACATGTTGCTACCATCAGTAACGTCTGATAAGTCTGCATGTTCGTCCACAACATTGAGAGCCTTATAATCAACGGGTTTGCCGTATAGAACTCCATTTTCGTCAGCGTAACAACCCCGCACATCACCACCCGCGCTGTTTTCAAGTTCTTCCACCCTCGCGGTTAAGTCGGCAATGGTCGTGTCCTTCGCGGACACGCTTTCCGTCAATTCTTCAACCGATGAATTCAGGGTTGCAATGGTCGTGTCTTTTTCGCCCATTTGTACCTCAAGTTCGTCCTTCTGCTGTTTCAGCACGGACATTGCGGTCACTTTGGAGTCTACGGTCGCCTCTAATGTGGTAACACTTGCCCCCAAATCGGTTATCTCTTGGGAGAGCTTTGTGATTTGCTTTTCAAAATTTTGTTTATCTCTGTTAATCATTTTTCGTATTTTGCGTTTGGGGTTAAATGTTAATCGTAATAGGTGATTGAAACAGTCCAACCCTTGTTTTGGGCAGTTGTGATGGCAGCGGTGATTTCGGGGTCAACCGCCCCGTCAGACCAACAACCTGTGTATGTCACTCCGTCAATGGTTGTGTCATTCTTCGCAGCTCCAATGGTGATTGTGTGCGTATCAGATGTATAAGTTGGGATGGTCGTCAAAATGTTAATGACAGAGGGTTTGTCAAGGCGGCAGTAGTAGAACATGTAGCTACCATTAGTAAGCGCAGGGAGGTCGCTTGAGAATGATGTCAAATAGGAGCAAAAATAGAACATGCAGCTACCATCATCAAGTCTTGAGAGGTCGCTTGCGAATGAAGTCAAACTGGGGCACCACTGGAACATGTAGCTACCAGTAGTAAGACTTGAGAGGTCGCTTGAGAATGATGTCAAGTTGGAACAATACGAGAACATGGTGTAACCATTAGTAAGACTTGAGAGGTCGCTTGAGAATGATGGCAAACTGGAGCACATATAGAACATGCTGCTACCAGTAGTAACATTTGAGAGGTCGCCAGAGAATGATGTCAAATAGGAGCAACCAGAGAACATCTCAGTACCAGTAGTAACATTTGAGAGGTCGCCAGAGAATGATGTCAAAATGCCGTTGTAGAATAGGCGGCTACCATTGGTAATGCCCGAAAAGTCTGCATTTTCACCAACCGTCTTGAGAGTATTATATACAATGGCTTTCCCATGCAATTCCCCATTTTCATCAACGTAAGCAGCATTGGGTACAACATTCGCCCCTTCCAAATTTTCCACCTTCGCGTTGACAGCATCCACTCTCTCTCGTATCCCGTCTATGTCGTCCGCGTACCCGCTCACATCGGTTGCTTTGCCCCCAATATAAGAGTTGAGGCTGTTGACCTCCTCGGTCTTGCCGTCAAGTTCGGCGTTGAGCATGGTGTTAGCTTCCATTGCCGCCCGCTTTTGAGCAGTCAGGATGTCAATTTGTAGGTCTTGTTCAGAAACGACCCGTTTAGCCTCTCAATTTCTTCCTCCAACGGCTTTGTATTACCACCCCCGCCGCCGAAAGAACCTAAAGTTGCAATGAGTTTCAAGTCCATATTGCTACTCCTTTCCGATTAGTGAACGAGCGTGAGTACGATTTCTCCGTCAGCGGTGATGGTCTTACCGATAGCCACAAAAAGAGCCTGACTGCCCGTTGCAACGGTGCAAAGAGTCACCCCAGTACGGGTGTCGGTGATGGTGATGTCGGCATCGGACTTATTCGTTGCCACATAAAAACTGCCTTTGAAAACTTGGTATTCTTTCATATAATCTAAAAATGTTAAAAATGATTTTTTCTGCGTAAAATCAAACGCTTAATCCTAAAAATGGTCGGGAGGGTTAAACAAAAAAAGGAGGTCATTGACCTCCCATTGATTTTTTCGTGGTGAACCAAACTCTCTACTTGAATTCGGACATTTTGCCATGATTATAACCTTCCACGGGTTTTCCATTGCGGTAATCTGTCTCGCCCGTGTATGCTGGTCTGTAGTATAGAACGTGCTCCCCCTATCCGCTTTTGACTTCAAGGGGGAGTTAAAATCCCATTACGCGGGTATACTGGAGGCATCTCTGTCTCTCAGCCGCGTAATGTTGTAATATCTCGTTTTTTGATTGTTTTTCCATTTTGCTTGCACCAGTTGCAGTTGGGGTTAAGCGATAATTTTATGCGTTAAATACACTTTTGACTTTGGAAACCGTGCTGCCCCACTTGGCAACCTGATAATGCGGAGTGTCCACAATGGATTTCCATTCGCCGCCCCACTCAAAACCATCGGGGTTGCCACATTCGGAGTGGAGCTGCTTATACCATTTGTCCCCCTCTTCATATTTCCCATTGACAAAGACTCCAAATCAATTGCAATGGCGTAGTTGTGCATACTTGACCCGCCACGTGCGTTGGTAACTTTGGCTCCTGGTTTCGTGCGTCCTTGTGCATAGAGTGCATCCTGTTCCGCTATCGTTCGCGTGCCACAAATGACTTTGACCTCCACGTTGTGCTTTGCCATGAAAGCCTTGACTTTTTGGGAAAACCACTTACGGATGGCGAGCTGGGCGAACGGGACAAGGGTGGAGAGATTATCCTCGGAGCGTTTGTCCAATTCTCCCCATGTCACAATGGCGTTGGCGCAGTCCTCATCCCATCGTCTGATTGCCCCCTTTGTTCTCTCCCCCACAATTCCGTCAATAGCTCCAACAGGATACCCTGCGAGACGGAGTACCCGTTGGAGATACTTCTTATCGTTCATGAGTCTTGCGTTCATTTTTGATGCTGCTTTTGTTCCAAATCATTAAGACGGATGTTAATCTCTCGCAGCTCCATGGTGATGGTCTGTTGAGACTTGGTTATTTCGTCAAGGGCGTTTTGTTGGTGTTGGATAAACTCTCTCCCATCGGTGTAGATTACCGCCATGGCAACCATACACGCTGTACAAATGAGTCCGCTGGGATTTGCGGTAAAAAGTGCAAAGATAGCTTTGATTGCCTCAACCACTCCGTTCATTTTTGACATCCCCTTTCAATTTTTGGCATGAGATGGATATTCACATTATCGGCAACGGTGCAGGAGCTATAAGCCATAACTGAGGTGAGAATCAGGGCAACGGTAGCAACCGCGCGGAAAAAATAGCTTATCCACTTGTTGCTTGTCTTCTGGCTCAACTCTTGCGCTTTCTCGTTCACGTGCTGCAAGACCAACTCTTTCATTTTCTTTTCTTCTTCTGTTGTCATTTTCTTTTCTCCTTTCTGTTAGGGATTACGCTAAACCATCGTCATCCTCGGATTCGTCCTTTGTGGGAGTCGTAGGGGATGGGACTGCAAATGTTGCCCCTGCTGCGGGAGCAGCTACCATGTAGTAATCAACCCCTGCTGCCTTTGCCCTCTCAATGTTATGGGAGACGGAGTGTAAGTTTTCGGCAAAGATTTCCTCGCTCGTTTTTCCACTTGTAGATAAGCAATAGTCGTCGGCACTCATCAAACCCTGAGAGATTAGAGCCATGGCAGATTTTGCATCCCTGCCGAGGTCAATGCTCCAACCCGTAGTGGACACCCATTTCACCTGTGACCAGTTCTCCGTGGGGCATTTTGGAAGACGACCGCATGCAACCTCGCATGAGAGTATGTACTGATAAATCTTGTTAGCCCACACGATTCTATCCGCAAGTCGCTGGTTGATTATGTCCTTGGATTTAGCAATGACGAAACGAGCGGATGCGCTGCCCATATCCTGAGAGTGGTACAAGACAACGGGGTCAAGACCTACGGCATAAGCGATAGAATCCACCAACGAACGGATAAAGGACTACACCTCATTTGACGGGCGAGAGTCGTGTATTGTCTCCAACTTATGCCCTGCGGAGAGCGTGATTGCCTGTGTTTCCCCGATGCGAACGGGGAGAGACGCGCTGGCGGTACTCGCCTGTCCACCCCTTGACGGATTGCGAAGGGAAGCCAAATCGGAGATACCTACTTTGCTATCTGTGTCCATCGTCTCCACCAACCCAAACATGGAAGCAAACTTGATGCTGGCTTTGTTGTACCCCAAAATTTCATATATGTCCTGCGCGGTCGTGATAGCCGAAATCAACTCCGACGCTCCACGGTATACAGCAGGGTCAGGGTTATGACGGTAGAGGATAGCGCGGTTGGCGGCAACTCTGATACTCTTTTGGGTGTTCCAGTCGTAAAGGTGATAGGCTTTTGCGCGTCCGTTTGCGTCTACCTCCACGCCACAGGTGTTGCTGTCGGTATACTTGCCATCACTTGTGATTTGGGGCGCGGCAAAGAAAGCAACCGAACCACCGCCATCCTTGGCGGTTGTGAGTACGGTTAAATCATCGCCATCTTTGATTGCTCCCCTCTCAACCCATAACTGGGCGGTCTGCCAATTGAGAACTCCGGCAACATCAAACAAATACGGGTTGTTGACGCGCTTCAAAAAGGCATTGCGGGCGAGCTTATCCCATTCTTCATTGCCTGAACATGGACGGGGCGTAATCGTGCCAACCATCATGGCGAGGGTGTTGACGGCATGACGGATTTCTGAGCAGTTGGCATATAAAGACCTCGCCCGTCTCCAAATGCGTTCCATCCCCCAGTTGCTTATCTCTTGTCCTTTATTTGGCATGGGAAAATTAATCCATGCGCGGGATGGCGACCATTCGGATGCGGCAACGCCTAAATCATTGCGGAGCGTTATACTTGCGGGTTTATCTCCCGCTGTGCTTACTTCTATCATCACTTTTGAGG
>CATQJL010000138.1:0-23298 GCA_958299035.1 Cylicocyclus nassatus
CCCGCCGCTTTTTGCCCTCGCGCGTTGAAGTTCTGGACGATTAGCTCAGCTGGTTAGAGCAATTCCTTTACACGGAATGGGTCGGGGGTTCGAATCCCTCATCGTCCACCAAGCCAGTTCTACGCATTTCCGGCGGGGAGCGGACTGTACTCGCGCCGGTCCTACCGTGTGGCAGGAGGAAGGTCTGCGAGAGCGATCGATGCGGCGAATTGAGAGAGGGGGGTCGTTAGAATGCCGATGCCTTCGCGCTCGGCGGCGGCTTTCATGTCATCTGGCACTGGTCGCCCTTGGCAAATGACAATTGCCTCGATTCCCACGAGGGTACAAACGGCGATAGCGTTGAGGTGGTTTTGAATGGTGATGAGTACCGATTCGTCTCCGCAATGGCCCATCACATCCGAAAGCAGATCGCTAGTGTAGGCGAAGTTGATATTCGCGTCGGGATTATCCACGACGATGGTGCCGTTGACTTTAGCTGTAAGTTCTTGGAAGGTCATAATGGGAGGTTGAGAAAAGGGGTGGAGGTGGACGATGGAGGTTAAAAACTTGTCAGTCGTGGAGAGAGATGGGTGGCCTTTTGTTCAAAAATTGCCTTGAGTCCGGCAACGGAAAACTCGCCTTCTGCCTCGGTCCAGACTCTGGCGATGTCATCTAGGTTATGCGCGTCGGAGGAGCGGGTAATGGCATAGTCCGCAGCTTTCGGGAGCCAAACGGACTCTTCGGCCGTGCGGGAAAGTTCGACTGCGTCAAAACATCCTTCGGGAATGGCGCCGAGAGAGCCGAGCACGGAGAAGTTGGGTCGATCGATATGAGCGGCGATGTAGAGCCCGCCGAGCTCGTGCACCTTCGCTGCGGTTTCGGGAATGAGTCGGCGTGAACCCATGGCGAGAATGCGCCATTCCATCTCAACGATCTCGTCATCTGCCGTGACGACGGGCTGATCGCCGAAGGTCTCGGGGTCGTTCACGCGCTTAGGCATGGTTGCATAGACCCAATCGGTCAAAGCGAGTGCCTGTTCGGTGGTGTCAAAGAGGGCGAGGGTGTGGACCTCTTCGGCGGTTTGCACTTCAAGTCCGTAAAGACACCTGATTCCCGCTCGCCGCGCACATTCGGCAATCGCCGGCGTGTTGCGGGCGGACTGGTGGTCGGTGAGGGCGATGCCGTCCATCTTGGCAGCGCACGCGCGCGCGACAATCTCGGAAGGGGACATCTCGAGGTCTGCGCAAGGGCTTAGGCAACTGTGGATGTGAAGATCGAATTTCACAAGGTGAATTATAGCAAACTTTCGGCAGATTTGGTATACTTCTCATCAAAGAGATCGGGTGTTGATGAAATGAAGCGGGAAATTCTCTTAGTTGATGATGAGCGTACTCTGCTTGAGTCGCTGGCTAAAGTCTTGACAGAGGCGGGATATGTGGTTAGAACGGCGTCAAATGGCGATCGTGCGATTCGATCTGCCCGCGAGCATCGTCCGGACCTCGTTTTGCTGGATGTGACGATGCCAGGCAAATGCGGTTTTGATGTCTGCCGCGAGCTTAGGAAGGAAGATACGTCGCTTCCCATTGTCTTTCTGACGCAGTGGTATCAACGCAGAGTACTGCCGGCGGCGATCTCTATATTGCGAAAACGACAGCCGATGAAGTGCTGCTCGCGCGCATTGCGGCGGTTTTGCGTCTTCGTGCCGCCGAAGACTGCAGTGGCGATTTTGATTTTGGCGGGTGGCATGTGGAAGGTGCGAATTTCCGGATGCGAACG
Source organism: Cylicocyclus nassatus (assembly GCA_958299035.1). Lineage (NCBI taxonomy): Eukaryota > Metazoa > Nematoda > Chromadorea > Rhabditida > Strongylidae > Cylicocyclus > Cylicocyclus nassatus. The sequence goes on from CATQJL010000138.1 coordinate 1,756, forward strand.
CGGCTTGGGCGCACGGAAACGCTTACGGACCGTGAGATTCTCATCTTGCGGCTTTTAAAGACCCATCCAGGTGAAGTTTTCTCGCGCGATGCCCTGATTACGCGCGTTTGGGGGTCGATGGCCAATTCGAGCGATAATGCGGTTTCGCTCATCATGAGTCGTTTGCGGAAAAAGCTAGGCCGCTCCGGCGAACTGATCGAGGTTGTCTATGGAGTCGGCTATTCTTATCGTCCTTAATCAATTTTTGATATAATACTACTTATCTATGAATAAATTTATTTTGACTTTGGTAGCGCTTACATCGATTGTGGCGACAGCTTTCGCAGCGGAGAAACCTTTTATCTGGGAGAATCTGACGGCAGATGACTTCAAAACTGCGGTCGCCGAATCGCAGGGCGTGGTCGTCGTCCCCATCGGCTGCGTCGAGATGCATAATCACCATCTGCCGCTCGGGACGGACTATCTGGCCGCGAATGACATCGTCCGCGCCGCGCTCACGAAGGAGCCGGCCGTCCTCTTCACCTTCGGGCTCTTTGGGGCCGTTCGCGAGGCGCGCCATCAGCTCGGCACGGTCGCGCTTTCGTCGAACACTTTGAAGGCGATGATGGAGGACATGTGCGATGAGTTCGCGCGCAACGGTCTTACGGATATTATCTTCTGGAACGACCACGGCGGCAATCTCGATTTCATGCGCGAATTCGTCCGTTCCCGCCTCGAAAAATCGCATCCCTACCGGGTCTACTTCCGGAACGACGGCTATCTCGGGGCGCAATACAAAGACCTCTATGCGAAGTTCACGCTTCCGAAGGATTGGGGACACGCCTGCATCATGGAGACTTCGCTCATGCTCGCGACGCATCCTGAGCTCGTCTTCATGGAGAGGATCAACGTCGCCGAGGCAAAGCCGCTTAATCGTTTCGCGGCAATGCAGAAGCAAAAGATCGAGACTTCATTTGACTGGTATTCGACGGCGCCCCATCAGGCCTATGGGGATCCTACGGGCGCGACGAAGGAACTGGGCGAATGGCAGTTTAATACATCAGTTTCGAATCTTGTCGAAGTAATTCGCCTCGTGAAGGCTCATCAGCCGCTCGTGCGTGAGTTGCAGCAGGAATTCGAAGGAAAATCAACACGGTAAGGAGAAAAAAGTCATGAGAGACCTGTTTATCGTCGGTGCGGGTGGTTTCGGACGCGAGGCGGTATGGACCGTTGAGCGCATCAACAAGGCCTCGCAACAGCCGCTTTGGAACGTGATTGGCTTCGCCGATGACGATCCCAAGAAGGCCACGGGCAATTTTGAGGGCTATCCAATGCTCGGCTCGTGTGAGAAGGCCTCGAAGGATCATCCTGGAGCTTCTGTCTTTGTCGCAATTGGCGACAACAAGATTCGGCGAGAGATTTATGCGCGTCTTCGCGGACATGACTTCCCTGCGCTCATCGATCCTTCGGCGCAGGTTTCGCCGACGACTGAATTCAAGCACGGCACGTTTATCGCCGTCGAAGCGGTTGTTTCGGTGGGTACCGAGATTGGTAAGTTTGTCATCATCAACGCGCGTGCGGGCGTTGGCCATGATTCGGTTGTCGAGGACTTTGCGAATATCGCGCCTGGCGTCTCACTCTCCGGGCATACCAAGATTGGCGAAGATGTCTTTATGGGTACGAACAGCTGTACCGCGCCCGGAATGACGGTCGGGAAGGGCGCGACAGTGGCGTGTGGAACGCCTGTTCTTAAGAACGTCGAGCCGGGTACGACCTTGAGCCCTTTCGGGAGCCTGAAGGCTTGAAGTGGGCCGTCTATAACCTCCTTTTCCTCGTTGCATATCCGCTGCTGTTGCCGGGATTCCTCTTGCGGATGATTCGGCGCGGTGGGTATGCCGCACGCATGGGTGATCGTTTCGCGCTTTATCCGGATGATATCCGCACGCGTCTGCTTAACGGCGATTTCGTCTGGATTCATGCAGTCTCGGTTGGCGAGGTGCAGGTCGCGGGACAGCTCATGCGGGAGTGGCGTAAGGTTGATCCCGAGATCGCGTTTGCCTTCTCGACGACGAGTTCAACGGGCTGGAAAATGGCCGAGAAGGAAGTGAGTGAGCGGGATGTTCTTATTTATAATCCGCTTGACTTCCCGACCTTCGTCCGTGCCGCGCTCGAAACGGTGCGTCCGCGAGCAATCGTGCTTACCGAATCTGAGATTTGGCCGAACTTCATTCGTAAAGCGCATAAGTTAGGCATTCCGCTTTTTCTCATCAATGCTCGGGTTTCCGATCGGAGCGCGCCACGTTACCGGGCGGCGAGATTCTTCTTCGGCGATGTTTTCCGCGCTTTTACGAAAATCTTCGCGCAAAGCGATCTTGACAAGGCTCGTCTGGTTGCGGCAGGGGCATCGGCGGAGCGGACGGATGTGACGGGGAGCTTCAAGTTTGATGTTGCCCACCGGAACGAGGCGAAGGAGCTTGAACTTAAGGCATGGCTCAAGGAGAATGGGGCAGCCGATGACGCGAAGATCCTGCTTGGCGGATCAACTTGGCCTGGCGAGGACGAAGCTCTCTTGCGCATTTATAAGACGCTGCCGGCAGGCGCTCTTCTCATTATCGCTCCACGACATTTTGAGAAGGCGGACGCGGTTGAAATGAATGTTCGTGCGGCTGGTTTCGAATGCGTGCGCCGTTCCAAACCCCCCAAACCTTCCAAACTTCCTGAACCTTCCAAACCTCCTGAACCTTCCAAACCTCCTGAACCTTCCAAACCTTCTAAACCTTCTTTCCCCATTTTCCTTGCAGATACGACTGGTGAGCTTATGGGGCTTTATGGTTTGGCGGATGTCGTATTCGTTGGCAAGTCGCTTTGTGCGCACGGTTCACAGAATATGATTGAGCCCTGCCTTTGCGGAAAGCCGACGATTGTTGGACCTTATACCGAGAACTTTCGTCCGGTCATGAGTGACCTTCTTGAATCTCGGGCCATTACGCAAGTTGCTGATGAGGCTGCGCTTGGCACGGAGATTCGTGCGGCAATGGCGGGTGAGCGGACCGAACAGGCGGCGCGTGCGCGTGCGGCGGTTGAGCGTCGGTGCGGGGTTGTATCGCGGTGTGTTGAGTCGATTCGGAGAGCGATATGAAACCTGGCGCACTTCTGATTTTGCTTTTTTTGGTGATTCTTGCCGGTTGCCGTAAGGAAGAGACCATTGAAATCCGTAAAACCTGCGAGCCGGTGAAATCTGCCGCCCGCGGCATTTTCCGTCTGGAGAGTGCGGTTCCGCCGAAGCTCCGTCCGCAATTCGTTTCGCTCGATGTCGCGGGGCTTACGTCCGCTGAACTTAAAACTAAACTGCTTGCTTTCACGAACGCGCCTTCAGCGCATGTGTGGATGCCGGGCGAAAAGAGTTGGATTGTCGTTCAGCATGCGCCACAGGCGCAAGTGAAGCTTGCTTGGGCGATGGAGGCGATTGCGGATGATGCGGCGTGTACGCTTTCGCTGCCCGAGGTTTTTGCGAGTTATGCCGGCACTTTGGCGGAGATCTTGCCGGCGTTTGAGTCGCAGCTTGAGGGTGAGGTTGTGCCGGAGTGGTTTGTAACGAAGGCGATTCCGAAGATTGGTTGGCTCGATACGACGGGGGTGGATACGGATATTCTCAATGCTGCGCTTGCCGAGATCCGCTCAATGCAAGTCGTGCGTCGTCTAATTCTTGAGGGCGTGATGTTCTCTCGCAAAGCGATTGACAAGAAGACGGAAGAGGCGGCGACGGATAGGTGGGCGCGGGCAATGAAGCGCAATCCTTCGGATTCGATGCTTCTGGAACGATTGGATAATCTTGAGAAAAACGCCCGAGGCTTTTTGGAGGTTGGGAAGGTGCTGCAGGCGATGAAATGCTATGAGACGATGATTCTCATCAATCCCAAGGATGCGGTGGCCATTCACAACTTTGGCATTTGTCTACGCAAGATCGGACGGACGGATGTGGCCGAGGAAGTGCTTAAGCGCGCGGAGGAGCTTACGAAATGATACTGACGGATTTTTTCGTCGCCTCGGCGTTGGGTGTTGGCAAGGAAGAGACGCTTTTGAATTATCGACGCGGTTTTGCGCCGGGGATGAAGGAAATTGAAGGGGATATTCCGGGGCGGCGCATTTGGTTTGGCGCAGTGCCAAGCGAGCTTCCTGAAATTGCCGAGTCGCGTTCAAACATGCGTACCAATCGGCTTCTCGAGCTGGCGATTGCGTCAATGCCGTCTTTGGCGTCAAAAATTGCCGCTTACGGACGAGATCGGGTTGGCATTGTTCTGGGCGCGAGCAACACGGGGATTGACGAGGCTGAGGGCTATGTTGACAAGTGGCTGGATGAGGGAGAGAAGCCTGCTGCGCTGGACTTTTCAATGATTGAGCTGGGAACGCCCGCGCTCTATCTCAAGGAGCGACTCGGGATTGAGGGCCCGGCCTATACGGTTTCAACGGCCTGCTCCTCGGCGACCAAGGCCTTTGGTGCTGCGCGACGTCTTCTTGAGAAGGGGATTGTTGATTGCGTTATTACGGGCGGGGTGGATGGACGTTGTAGATTTGCCATGAACGGCTTTCATGCTCTCGGGGCGCTTTCCGCTGGACGGTGCCGTCCGCTCGCCGAAGATCGCGACGGCATCAATCTCGGCGAAGGAGTGGCGCTTTTCATCCTTGAGCGGACGGGTGATGGCGTTCGTTTAATCGGGCTTGGTGAATCTTCTGATGCTTATCACGCTACCGCGCCGGATCCAGAGGGCAATGGGGCGGAGGCGGCAATGCGCTTGGCTCTTGCCGACGCGCAGCTTGAGGCTGCGGCGATTGATTATGTGAATCTTCACGGCACGGGGACGCAGGCTAACGATGCGATGGAGATGAAGGCGGTCCGACGCGTGTTTCCTCCGTCCGCAACCCGAAAGATCGAGTCGACCAAGGCGCTCACCGGACATTGTCTTGGCGCTGCCGGCGCGATTGAAGCGGCGATTGCGGCGCTCCTCGTTCGTTCGGGTGAGGTCCGCTTCGCGATTTCCAATTCATTTGCCTTTGGAGGATCAAATGCGTCCGTCATTCTCTCTCGCTGAGCTTCTCCCTCACCGTCCGCCGATGGTGCTCATTGATGAGATTGTCGAGTTGGAGCTTGAGCAACGTTGGCTCGTGGCGGAATTCAAGGTGCGTGAAGGCTGGACGGGGAATTGGGTTGCGATTGAATACATGGCCCAGACGGCGGCGGCGCTTGCGGGGGTATTCGACCGGCTTAATGCGGCGGTGAAAATCGCGCGGCCGGGTTTCTTGTTGGGAACTCGGCATCTCAAGCTCAATTTGCCGCGCTTTGAGGTTGGGATGAGCTATCGGGTGAAGGCGTGTTGTGTCTTTGAGGATACGAATGCGGCATCCTTCGCGTGTGAGATCACTGATGCTGATGGGACAGTTGTCGCGACGGCAACCTTAAATGCGTTTAGGCCTGACGATGTCGGGGCGTTTCTGGAGGAGATGGGCTGATGAAGCTGCAATGGACATTCTTTGGGGTTTTCCTGACATTGTCCTTTGGTGGCTGTTATTCGAATCGTGTTGTTACAGTGCGTGGCACCGATGTCTCTTCGGATCATCAGATCTTTCGCATTGCGTCATTGACGAAACTCATGATGGAGCCGGTTCTTTGGAAGTTGGAAGATACTCAGGTGATTGATTTTGACCGGCCGGTTACGGACTATTTTAAAGATCCGCTCCCGCCGGAGTTTAGGCAGGTGACGTTAAGGGATTTGCATGACAACAAGTCGGGGCTTCCGCGGGAGTTTATCGATCCGTGGTGTCTTGGCGACGTTTATTCGGCCTTTAAGTGTGGGTTTGTCGGCTCGAACATCTATGAGGGCTTTGATACGCGACGGGAATTCGTTCGCAAACTGTGGCGTCCGCAAACCCGTTCCGCTCTTCGTCATGATGGCGCGCGCTATTCGAATATGGGCTATGCGCTGATGATGATGGCGATTACCGATGCGACCGGGCGCTCGATTCAGGATCTTTGCGAAAAGGAGTTAGTCCGTCCGCTTGGACTTAAGGATACGACCTTTGTGCCGAATGAAGATCAGCTCGCGCGGTTAACTCCCGCTTGTGCAGGGCATCTGCCTTGGTTCAGGTTCGAGGGACAGCTTGTGCCAGACCATCGAGATGGTGAAGTTACGCTTTTAACGGGCGGGATGCTGTCGTCGGCGGCAGATTTGCTTACGGTTGCGCGTTTGATGCAGCCGCAGCTTAATCGGGCGAAGGGGCTATTGGAGGAAAAGACGCTTCCTTCTGGACACCATGTGCTTTATCGGTGCGGGATGATTTATGGCGGCAATGCTTTTCTTGGGTTTGATCTTGAGGACCATCGCATCGCGATCATCTTGAAAAACGTCACGTGTTGGTGGTCAGATGATGGATTTAAGTATATTGACACGCCGTTTTCTGGCGGAATGTGATATAATACAGTGTATGAAAAATCTTTTGCCGCTTTTTGCTTTTCTGTTCATTCCTTGCCTTGGTTTTGCGACAACCCTGCAGCTTGTCTATGGGCAGAGTTGGCAGCGAGCAGGACGAGACGTCCGCAAGGTGTTGGAGTCGTCGAAGTGGAAGAGTCTCGCGCGCTCGCAGTTCAAAGTCGAGTTCACTCCCGACGAAGCTGATGCGCCATCGCAAGCAAACCGTGATGCGCGTGGTGGCGTCATTCCGTATATTTCATGGAAGCTGCCTTGCATTTTCCTTCTTGACGATCGCGGACGCAAGTTCTGTGTGATTGAGAATGTCCCTTACAACGCGACAGCCGAATGGCTTTATCGTCAAGTGAGCAGGGCCGAGCAGAAACGCATTGAGATTGAGAAGAAGTTTGGCACTGATACCGCCGAAGGCTGCGGAGAACTGATGTTTGCAATGGAGCGCTTTGTGGGCGGTCCGCGTCGCGTTATTTCGCCCGGCTTCTATAAGGATGTATACGAGAAGCTCGAAAAACTTGATCCTGGCGATTCGACGGGTTGGATTCGTCACTTCACGATGCCATTCGTCAATCATGAGGGCAAGAAGATCTCTTGCCGAAATTCGGATGGCGTTGAGATCGTTGAAGAGGCGACGTGGTATCGAAAGGAAGGCAAGTTGGAATCGGGCGAAGCATTTGTCGAAGCCCAGCGTCAGCTTCCGGCGAAACACCTGACGCTGGAGCAAAAGCAGGCCTTGTTGATGGCCAAGTTCGCGCTCTATGCGCCCGATGATATGAATAAGCCGTGGTCGCACGCGAAGAAGGATGAGCTCGTCAAGCTTTTGGAGCGCATTGCCGAGGCCGGGGATCAGACGCTTTGGGGGACTGCGGCTCTTGGCTGGCTTGCCTCAAAGGCGATTGGTTCGCCGGCGCTTTCGACTTATTGGGGTTGGCGCAAGGAGGATTTCCCCTCCGGTAAGTTTGAAGTGGCGGTGAAATACGGGGTCGGTTATTCCTTCCCGCGTGCTGGAGAATACACCATTTCTTTTGATCGGACCGACGGTGCGAATCTCACGATCGACAGTGTGACGCTTTATCGGGGGGAAGAGGTTGTCGCTGAAATGAAGCGCGCGCCATTTGTCTTCAATTTGAAGCGCGGCGATGCGGGCAAGCTTACGAAGATGGTGCTCAAAGGTACGTCTGGCGGGCCTTCGACGGGCAAGTTTCGCATTGAACGGACGATTCTCAAAGCCCGCAAGGAGTCAAAGTGACCGAAGGGGCCTTCTTCCAGGACCTTGCGATTTTGATGTCCATCGCCGGTGGCGCGGCGATTGTTTTCTCGCGTCTCGGTTGGCCTAAGGTTTTAGGCTATATTCTTGTCGGTGTTCTCATGGGTGAGCACACGTGGGGCGGTGGCTTTCTCATCGACCCTGCGTCCACGCGCACGATCGGACAGCTCGGCGTGGTCTTCTTGATGTTTGGCATGGGCCTTTCTTTTTCGCCGCGTGAGATGAAGCGGATTCGCTCGGTGGCGTTGCCGGCGGCGCTTTTTGACACGGCGGTGATGATCGGGCTGGGGTATTTTATCGGTACGCGCGTTTTCGGTTGGGCGAGCGCGCCGTCGGTCTTTCTGGGAGTTGCCATCTGTGATTCGGCAACGACGTTGCTTGCGAAGGTCGTGGATGAGATGGGTTGGTCGCGTCGTCCGTTTGCGTCTTACATTCTGGGTACTTCCATTTGCGAAGACATTGTCTGTGTAGGCGCAATTGCCGTCGCAACCGGATTCGTGACTGGCGGATCGATGTCGGCGCGCTCTTTTCTTGTCTCCATTGGGGGCTTGGGGGTCTTCTTCCTGCTGGTGCTTGTCTTCGGGTTCATTCTGCTGCCACGGCTGTTGAAATCGGTTTCCAAGCGGCGTGACGATGAAGCGCTCGTGCTTGCTCTTCTGGGCTGCTGTTTTTTCATCTCGTTTTTTGCCTACAAATTCGACTTCTCGCTCGCGTTGGGTGCGTTCTTGGTCGGCATTATCGGCGGCTCAAGCGACGTTCGCGACCGGCTTGAGCGTCTGGTCTCGCCGCTCAAATCGATGTTCTCGGCCGTCTTCTTCGTCTCGATTGGACTCTTGGTCGATCCCGTCGCGCTGATGCACCATCTGCCGGAGATCCTGTTGGTGTCGGCGCTGGTCATGGTCGGCAAATTCCTCAATGTGACAATTGCCTCTCTTGCGACGGGGCTTGAGGTGAAGACGGCGATACAGAATGGTTTCGGGCTTGCGCAGATCGGTGAGTTCGCCTTTATGGTGGCGATCCTTTATGCAGGGCTGGTGAAGGATTCGTCGAACGATCTCTTTCCCATTGCGGTAGGTGTTTCGCTGTTGACGACGCTCCTTAATCCTTGGATGATTCGCGTTTCTGATCCGGTTGGGAATTGGGCCGAGCGGATGCTCCCGGAAAGACTTGCCGATACGCTCGCCGCCTATCGGCTCTGGCTTGCGCGTTTCCGTTCTTCGTCAGGGGCGCCGGCCTATCGCCGTGTTCGTCTTGCGGCCGCGCGTCTGGGCATTTACGCCGCGCTGATGCTTTCGGTTTCGGTTGTCCTGGCGATGCTTCATCCCGTTGATTACTCGCGGTTCTCGGTTTATTTTGAGCGGCATGATGCGCTCTTCTTCTTTGTGCTCGCGAACATCTTCTCGGTCGCGCTTTTGCCGCTGGTTATTTCCTCCGTCCGCGTGCTCGCCGAGGAGGTTTCGGTTTTGCTGACGGAGGGGTCGGAATCGAAATGGAAGCACTCTCTTCGTCCGTTCTTCCGCTTTGTGGTTACCGTCGGCACGATTTCCATCTTTTTCTTCGAGTGGTTCTTGCTTGATCTGGCGACGGCGCCGAGGGATGGTTTTGCGCTCGCATTTTCGCTGGCGGTCATTGCCTTGACGGGGATTTTCGGTTGGCGGTTTTTCTGTCGGGCGGGACGCAAGGCGGTGGCGCGGTTTAACGAGGCGCTTTCGGCCGAGGAGCGCCGCGATGGTCTCGCGAAAGCCATGGCGGCGGCATTGCCGGTGGAAGATCTGAAGAGCCTTACGCTCTCGGCAAGCTCTTCCGCCATTGGCGGCACAGTGGTCTCGCTGGATATTCGCGCGAAGACAGGCGCTTCGATTGTCGCCGTCCGTCGGGATGGCGTTGAAACGCGGAATATCGGCGGTGAGTGGATTTTCAGGGCTGGAGATACGGTTGTCGCGCTCGGTGATGAAGCGCAGATCATGGCGCTGAGGGCGCTGTTGGAGGATGCGCGATGAAGAAACGGACGTGGATTCTCCTGGCGGTTCTTTTGGGGCTTTTTTTAGGCAGTGAGATTGCGCTGCTCAAGTCCCGCACAGTCGCCTCACCCGTTTATGCCGAGGGCACATTTGCCGTGCTGGGAGGACTGCGTTCGATCATTGCCGAAGTGATTTGGTTTCGGGCGGATCGTCTTCAGGAAGAAGGCCGCTATGTTGAGCTCGTGCAGCTTGCCGATGCCTTGACTGCGATGGAGCCCCATACGCCCGAGGTCTGGAGCTATGCCGCCTGGAATTTGGCCTATAATGTTTCCATCATGATGGATACCCCTGAAGACCGTTGGCGTTGGGTGCTGGCGGGGATCCGATTGCTTAGGGATGACGGCCTTAGGCTCAATCCTGGCGATCCTGAACTCGCGCGAGAACTCGCGTGGATGTTCGAGCTTAAGCTTGGTGCCGATATCGATGCCGCCGCACCGGACTATCGGCGTTATTGGAAGGAATTGGTTGACGAGGTTAGTCAGCGCGGTGCCTGGCATGAGCTGGGCATGGAGGAAGGGAAAATGCGACGCCTTGAGCAAACGAGCGGAATGGTCGATTGGACCGATCCGCAGCTTTCGGCCGTTTACTGGGCTAACGAGGGTCTGGCTCGGGCTACGGGGCGCGAACGCGCGACACTTTTGAATATCGTTCAACAGGCAACCATCATCTACAGACGGAGGCATTGACATGGCAGGGCTTACTCTTCTTCTTGCGGCCGTAGCGACGTTTGACTTCGGCTGGAAGTTTAGATATTGCGGGCCCGAGATTCCCGAGGTGACGGGGGTCCCCGCCGAGGCGAGCGTCGGCTATGACGAGCAGGACTTTAAAGAGGTGCAATTGCCGCATGACTGGGCGATTGAAAGTCCGTTTCTCGCCAACGAGCCCAATGAAACGGGTAAGCTCCCCTGGAATGGAACGGGCTGGTACCGCAAGACCTTCAATCTTCCGCGCGTCGATCCCGCGAAGGACCGCGTCTTCATCGATTTTGACGGGGTTATGGCTCAGCCGAAGGTTTATGTGAACGGACAGTTCGCGGGTGAATGGGCCTATGGTTATGCCTCGTTCCGCATTGACGCAACCCCTTATCTCAAGGAAGGCAAGAACCTCATTGCTGTCCGTGCCTCTAACCGTCCTCGCTCGACGCGCTGGTATCCGGGCGCAGGTATCTATCGCCATGTTTGGATTGAGCGTACGCCGCTCGTGCATATTGCCTACAACGGCATTCAGGTGATTCCCGAGAAGAAAACCGGCGGTAAGAGCGATGTGTGGAATGTCCGCGTTTTGACGACGGTTGAGAACGAAAGCAAGAGCGATGCCTTGGTGTCGGTCACGCAATCGCTGGAGGGCGAAGCCGCCAAGGAGATGCGCGCGACGGACAAGCTTAAGGTTCCGGCGGGAGCTTCTGCAACCCTTGAACAGGTCATCACCGTAACGTCGCCTGTCGTTTGGAGTGTGGAAAGTCCCGAGCTCTACAAGCTGCAAACGACGATTCCGAACATGAAGAAAACGACGAAGTTCGGTTTTCGTACGGCCGAATGGAAGGCGGATGGCTTTTATTTGAACGGACAGCGCGTGCCGCTGAATGGCGTCTGCGAACATCACGACCTCGGGGCCTTGGGGGCGGCATTCTAGTACTCTGCGTTGATACCACTGCTTAAGGAGATGGGCGCCCAATGCGATTCGAATGACGCACAATCCGCCGGCGCCCGAGGTGTTGGATCTTTGCGACGAGCTGGGCATGCTGGTTATTGATGAGCTTTTCGACATTTGGAAGCATCAGAAATATGACAAGGTTTGGGGCTACCATCGCTATTGGGATGAATGGTGGCGGAAGGAAGTGAAAAACCTTTGTGATGCGCGATCGCAACCATCCGTCGATTATCGCCTGGTCGGGCGGGAATGAGATTAGCGAAATCACTTCACAGGACGGGGTCGAGATCTCCAACGGCCTTCGCGCGGAGTTCCGGAAATACGACACTACCCGTCCCCTATTACCGTTGGCACGAATGCGCTTAAGGGAATGGAAACGGCTTCCAGAAGACCGAGGATGTCTTTGGCTTCAACTATAAACCACATAGCTATGGACGGTTCCACGAAATCAATCCTGGGCAGCCGCTCTATTCGTCCGAGACCGCTTCGGGCGTCTCTACGCGGGATACTTATTTCTTCCCGATGCGCTGGGGGGCGGGGAGCGACAGCAAAACTTTCAGGTTTCTTCATGGGTGACGAGTGCCGTGCCATGGGGCAACGTGGGTGATATCGAGTTTGCGGCGATCGAACGGGATGGTAAGGTCGCGGGGCGAGTTCGTGTGGACCGGTTTCGATTATCTTGGCGAGCCTACTCCCTACAACCAGGATCGTTCCAATGCGGGCAACTTCCAGGGCTCCCGGAAGCCGAAGTGAAGGTGATGATGGAGCAGCTCGCGCGAACAGGCAACAAAGCGCCGAGCGCAGCTCTTATTTCGGGCTCATCGACCTTGCGGGTTTTCCCAAAGATGCCTATTACCTTTATCAGAGCCATTGGGCGCCGGAAACGAAGATGGCGCACATCTTGCCGCATTGGAACTGGAAGGGACGTGAAGGCGAGGTGACCTCCTGTCATGGTGTTTTCAAGTGGTGATACCGCCGAGCTCTTTTTGAATGGCAAGAGCCAGGGGGTAGAGAAGCGTGGTGATCGAAGCTTCGGCACGTTTAATCAGAATCGTGTTGAGGTCGGGAGAAGAACGATTTCCGATTTGTCTGGGAGGATGTGAAATACGCGCCCGGCACCCTTGAAGTGAAGGTTACGAAGAACGGCAAGGCCTGGGCTACGGCGAAGCGCGTGACGACAGGAGAGACGGTCGCCATTGCCGCGACGAGCGTTGATCGTAAAACCTTGAAGGGCAATGGCACGCTCACTGGCTTTTATGAGCTGGCGACGGTGGATAAGGCTGGCACTGTTGTTCCGACCGATTGCCGTGAAGTCGAGTTTTCTGTGACCGGCGCCGCCAGGCTCGTGGGCTTTTGCAATGGTAATCCAATTGACTGGACGAGCTTGCAGGATCCCAAGCAGAGGTTCTTCATTGGTCGCATCCTGGCGGTTCTCCGCGGCGAAAAGGATCAGGAAGGTCCGGCAACGGTGACTGTTTCGGCGCAAGGCCTCAAGCCTCTCAAACTCGATTTTGAGGTAAAGTAGGCGTTTGAAGGTTACATCTGCAGGAATGGGTTGGCGGCGCATTCGCGGGAGATGGTCGTAAATGGACCGTGTCCGGGGATGACGATGGTCTCTGGCGGAAGTTCTTTCAGTGCGTTGAGAGATTCATTAAGGTTGCCATGTCGCCTCCAGGAAGATCGGTGCGTCCGATAGAGCCGGCAAAAAGGGTGTCGCCGGAAAGCAGCAGGGCGTCGTCGGGAAAGAAGTAGCAAACCCCGCCGGGAGTGTGTCCGGGGGGTCGGAATCACGCTTACGGCTTTAAGGTCTTCGGCGGGAGATGATGTTTTTGGGCTTTGCAATCGGCGGATAATCGGGCGGCATTTGGTTTGCCGGATGGTGAGAACGGGAATATCATTGCTGCCGACATAGACCGGAATCCCCTGGAATGCGGGCTTCGATGGCGTTGACGGCACCGATGTGGTCAAAGTGTGCGTGGGTGAGAAGGACCTCTCGGGAACGAGCGACTTCTTTTCGAGAAGCGCGAGAATTCGTTCGCCCTCGCTGCCGGGGTCGACGATCCAGGCCTTGCCGTCAATAGTGAGGATTGTGGTGTTCACCTCGAAGGTGCCGACTTGAATTGTTTCACGGATGTAATCTTCATGCTCAAGAAAGCAGTGGTATCAACGCAGAGTACTGTGGAAAAGGTGAAAACAGATGCGGCAGGTCTTGAGGCCGCGGTGAAGGTGTTGCTGTCGGGTGGTGTAGTTGTCATCCCGACGGATACCGTTTATGGTCTTGCCGCACACCCTGATTTTCCTGAAGCGGTTGAACGGCTTTATACCATCAAGCAGCGGGATGCGAAAAAGCCGATTGCGCTCTTGGTGAGCGATATAGAGGGGGCGGCGAAATTCTTAGGCATGATGGATGAATCGGCAACGCGCCTTGCCGCGCGTTATTGGCCTGGAGCGCTAACACTCGTTTTGCCGTCCGCGCAAGGCACCTTCGAGGGCCTTCGCGTCCCTGATCATGAATGGACGCGCGAATTGATTCGACGTTGCGGCGGGGCGCTGCGGGTTACGAGCGCGAATCTTTCGGGGACGTCGCGCCGCGACCGATGCGCCGTCCGCCTTGAAGGAAATCGGACTTTCCGCTGATCTGGTAGTGGATGGCGGCATCTCGCCGGGCGGAGTTGCTTCGACGGTGCTTAAGATCGAGAAGGGCGCGCTCACGATTCTCCGCGAGGGGCCGCTTCCCATTCTGACGCTTGCGAGCGGGAGTCCGCGGCGCGCGAAGATTCTGCAATCGTTGGGGATTGATTTCGCAGTGGTTAAGAGCGACGCGCCGGAGGTGTCTTATGCGGATGATCCGGAGCGGACGGTGCGCGAGAATGCCCTTGCGAAAGGAGCGGCGGTGAAGGGCGCGCACGTCCTTTCGGCCGATACGATCGTCTGGTTTGACAACCGTATCTACGGCAAACCCAGGGATCTCGCCGAGGCGAAGGCGTTTCTGCGCGAGTTGAGCGGCAGAACGCACATTGTCTTCACGGGCGTTGCCTATAATGGAGAGGTGAAGGTAGTCCGCTCGGCGGTCACCTTCCAGCAGCTTACCGATGCGGTGATCGACGAGTATGTCGCGCGGGTAAGGCCGACGGACCGTGCGGGCGCCTACGATATTGACGAGTCCGGCAATTTGATTGTCGCCGGTTACACGGGTAGCTACGAGAATATCATGGGACTTCCCGTTGAGCCGCTGAAGGAGTGGGGAATCGCAACAGTGCCGAAGTCGTGATTAAGGAAGGAGCCGCCAAGTGATCCTGGGTTTAAATGAAATCGAAGTCGAGTGCGTAATCGGCGAGCGCGCGGACGAGCGGACGCGCCTACAGCAGCTGCTAATCGATGTCGAGCTCGAAATTCCCGAGACGGCGGCCAAGACGGATGATCTTGCCGACACCGTCGATTATGCCGCCCTCACCGAAAAGATTCGCTCGGCTCTCGTGGCGGCGAAGTGCCGGATGATCGAACGCGCGGCCGCGCTGGTCGCTGAGGTTTGCCGCGCCGAGAGGCTGGTCCGCCATGTGAAAGTCGCCGTCACCAAGGTCGGCGCAATCCCTTATCTTAAATCTGCTACTGCTATCTATGAAAATTAACACCGCCATACTTCTTGCTTCATCCTTTCTCTTGCTTACTCCTGCCATTTCCGCCTTTGCCGAAATGGAAGTGGCGACACCAGAGTCGCAGGGCGTTGATTCGCAGGGAATCCTCGACTTCGTTGACGCGGCCGAGCGCGAGTATGATGGTGTCGGGACGAAAGGACGTTTTCATGGCTTTGTCATTCTGCGTCATGGCAAGACGATCGCCGAGGGCAGTTGGAAACCGTTCGATACGCTCAATGAAACGCACATGCTCTATTCGCATTCGAAGAGCTTTCAACCCTCGAGCGCGATTGGTTTTCTGGCGGACGAAGGGAAGATCGATCTTGACGAACGGATCGTCGAGCTTTTCCCGGAGGATTTGCCCGAATCTCCGGATCCGCATCTCGGCGAGCTGCGCGTTCGCGATCTCCTGACGATGAATGTCGGGGCGGATCGCGACCACACGGTCGCCAAGCAGCCTGCGAACTGGACGAAGGAGTTCATGAAGAAGAAACTCCAGCGCCGTCCGGGAACCGGCTTCAAGTACGATTCGGACGCCACCTACATGCTGGCGGCGATCGTGGAGAAGAAGAGCGGCATGAAGATGATGGATTATCTTAAGGCGAAGATGTTCGACAAGATCGGCATTACGAGCGCCTGGACGACCTACTCGCCCGAGGGCATCCCCTGCGGCGACTGGGGGATGAACATGACGACGCGTGACTTGGCGCGGTTTGGGCTACTCTATCTCCAGCACGGCAGGTGGGAGGGTGAGCAGATCCTCTCTCCCGATTGGGTTCAGCTCGCGACGGCGCGGCAGACGTGGAGCGGATGGAAGGATGTGGGCGTGAAGGCGCTCGGCGAGGGGACGGACTGGGAACAGGGCTATGGCTTCCAGTTTTGGCGCTGCAGCCATGGCGCCTATCGTGCGGATGGCGCTGCGGGACAGCTCACCGTCATTCTGCCCGAGCAGGATATGGTTGTATCCGTCCACGCGGGACTCAATGATATGCAGAAAGAGGTGGCGCTTATCTGGGACCATCTCATCCCCGCTTGCAAGGCGGCGCCACTCCCGGAAAATGTCGCGCTACAGGCGAAGTTAAATGATCGCCTCGCCAAGCTCGAAATTCCGAAGATCGGAAAGAATAGTTTGTCCGGACCTTTTGGATTCTGGATTGGCAAATACGAGCTGAAGGATAATCGTCGCGGCATCAAATCGGTCGAATTCATTGAGTGCCAAGGTCCGTGGGCTTTGTGTGCGATTGAAACGCCGGCGGGAATGCAGCAGTTCAGAATCGGAGATTCGGCTTGGCATTCAGGTAAGATTCGTATCGATACTCCCAATTACGAATCCTTGGGCGCGTATATCGGCGAACATAAGACGATGGCTTCGGGCGGACTCGAGCCGGATGGCTCGTTCCATGCGCGGGCATATCTCACCGGTACGACCGGATTTCTCGATTTCGTCGTCACGCCCGATCGCAAGCTTAAGGGACGCTTCTGGGCGATGGGGGGCTGTCCACTGGAGTCGAAATAATGACGGTCGCGGGAAAAACTCGTCGCGCTTTTGAAGGCGCAAGGTCTAACGTGTGCGACCGCCGAAAGTTGCACTGGCGGCGGAGTTGGGAGTGCGATCACCGCCGTCCCGGGTTCAAGCGCGGTCTTCGCGGGCGGCGTCATCAGTTACTCGAACGCGGTGAAGCACGAGGTGCTGGGCGTCTCGGCGGAGAAGCCTGGAGAAGTTCGGCGCGGTCTCGTCCGAAGTCGCCGCCGAGATGGCGGACGGCGCAAGACGGCTTCTTAAGACCGATCTTGCGGTTTCGCTGACCGGCATTGCCGGACCGGACGGTGGGAGCGCCGAGAAGCCGGTCGGACTTGTTTGGTTCGGACTTTCCTCCGCGAAGGGGACGCGCACGGAGAAAGTGATTTTCATGGGTGATCGTGAGCGGGTCCGCGAGCAGGCGATTACTCATGCCCTTGGCATGCTGACGATTGGGGCGATGAAATGAAAATGACGGTTATACTTGCGGCGGGGGACGTTCCCTGCGAAGGACAGCGAAGGCGAGCGGCTCTTGCGCGCGGCGAAGCGCGTGGTTGCGTGTGATTCGGCGGCGTATGCCTATCATCGGCGCTTTCGGCGCTGGCCGGAGATCATAATCGGCGATTTCGACAGCCTGAAGCTGGAGGGGAAGCGCTGCACCAGCCGGCTGATCGAGGATCAAGACGATTCCATCAATGACCTCGCCAAGGCAATCCGCTATTGTCGGCGTCGGAAGTGGAACGATCTCGTGATCGTCGGCGCGACGGGATTCCGCGAGGATCACACCATCGGGAACATCTATCATGCGCTCGAAGAGGGCATCCGGATGGTGACGGATTACGGCACCTTTTATCCGGTCAACGGCGAATTCTCTTTTTATGCCCCCTACGATACCGGCGTTTCGGTTTTCGCGCCGGATCCGATGACGATTGCGCAATCGATTGGACTTCGTTGGCCGCTTGGTAATGTCAAGTTCACAAATCCGTGGTGTGCGACACTGAATCGGGTGGATTCCAACCTTCCAGTGATAATCGGACACGGACCGTCCGGCTTTTGTTTTTGTCGAACATCGTCCGGAAATGAAGCGCGTCATTCTCTCGCTCGGTTCAAATCTGGAGACGAATGGCTGTACGCGCGAGCGGTATCTCGCTTTGGCGCGTTCCGATCTCAGCATGTACACCTTTTGCCTGGATCAGAGCGAGGTGCTTGAGACGGAAGGCGTGGATGTGCCCGAAGAATATAAGGACCTTAAGTTCCTCAACCAGCTTCTGCTCGTCGAAACCGATCTCAAGCCCCGTGAACTTCTGAAGATGATTCATGCTACCGAGGAGCGGCTCGGCCGCGTGCGCACGGTCAGGAATGGTCCCAGGACGATTGATATCGACATCATCGCTTACGAAGGCGTGAAGATGAAGACGAAGTCGCTTGTCCTGCCGCATCCGCGCGCGAAAGAGCGCGATTTCGTGATGAAACCCCTTAAGTCCCTCGGACTCGAATTGAAGTGATGGAAGAGCGTCTACAGAACATCCTCGCCCATGCCGGCGTCGCCTCGCGTCGGGGTGCGGCATCGCTTATCGAAGCGGGTGCGGTGACGGTGGATGGCATCGTCGTCAAAGAGCCGGGGGCGCGCTTCGACCAGGGGGCGGCGATCAAGGTGAACGGACGTCCCCTCGCGGCGGCGGAAAAGAAACGGACGATCGTCCTTTACAAGCCGGTCGGCGTGCTTTCGACGATGAGTGATCCTTTTGGGGGACGCACAGTTGCCGAACTTGTGAAGACGCCTGAAAGGCTCGTTCCCGTCGGACGTCTCGACAAGGATTCGGAAGGGCTCCTCCTCATGTCCAACGACGGGGAACTCGTCAATAAACTCACCCATCCCCGCTTCGAGCATAAGAAAACCTATCTCGTGAAGGTCGCAGGACGTTGGAGCGCTGAAAAACTCGCGCTGCTCAGGTCGCCGATCAAGCTCGACGACGGCTACACCATCCGTCCGGTGCCAGTTGAGGTTGTGCGTGAATGGGAGAATCATACGCGGCTACTTAAGTTTGTCCTTAAGGAAGGACGCAAGCGGCAAATTCGCAAGATGTGTTCGGCCGCGCATCTTGTGGTTTTAACCTTGAAGCGGGTCGCGGTTGGGGTGTTCGAGCTGCCTGCCGAGCTAAAGCCCGGCGAATGGCGGGATCTGAACAAAAACGAGGTGGAGGCGTTGTTTAAGTGATATTAGCTCCATTAAGAGGGGTTACTGTTCGTTGCTTTCGTGAAACCTTTGCGAAGGAGATCGTTGAAGCAGGCTTTACCGAGGTGGTGACGCCGTTCATCGCAGCACTGCCCGGCTTCGATCCGCTCTCTGACCAAGAACTCGCTCCTCCCAAACCTTCCAAACCTTCCTCCCTTCTCCTCACTCCTCAATTCATCGGCAAGGATCCGGCCGCGCTGCGCTCGGCGCTGGAGCGGGTGAAGGCGGCAGGATACACGACGGCGGACCTTAACTGTGGCTGTCCGTTTCCCATGGTCCGCAACAAAGGTCGCGGTGCTGGAATTCTTCGCACGCCAGAGGTTCTTCGGGCAATGTTGGAGGTTGGTTGTGAGGTGATGGGCGAAGGACGATTTTCGATTAAGACGCGGCTTGGGATTGATCGGAATGACGAACTGCTTGGACTGATGCCGATTATCAATGATTTTCCACTTCGCCATCTAACGCTTCATGCGCGTACGGCTCGGCAGATGTACTCGGGCGAGTGCGATTGGACGGCAGCCGAGCGAGTGATTGCGGCTGCGAAGGTTCCGATTGTTCGAAATGGCGATATTCGCTGTGAGGCGTCGAAGACTGCCGAAGTCATGGTCGGGCGGGATTTCATTCGAGTGCTTGGACGGCGTGACGATGCGCAAGAACTCCTTCGCCGTTACATTGCTTCGTCGCGGCAGGAGCTTTTCGGTGATGCCTCGGTCTTAGGTCGCATGAAGGAGCTGCTTTCGTACTGGAAGGAGCTGCCGCGCTGGCGAAACCGGTGGAATCTCATCAAAATCTGCCGTTCGATAGATGAACTTCTCGCGGTAATATGATAAAATACACAAATCTATGAACCTCAATACAATTCTTCAAACAGCTTTTTCACAGACTTTTCCCGGCGAGGATTTCTCTTTCGTGCGGGTGCTTCCGGCGACCCGATGCAAAGTTCGGCGATTACCAGTGTAACGACGCGCTTAAGTTCGCGAAGAAGCAACGGTTGAATCCGCGCGAAGTCGCGACGAAGGTGCTGGACAATTTGGATCGGAGTTGTTTTGAGAAGGTTGAAATCGCGGGTCCTGGTTTCTTGAATCTCACGGTTTCGTCCGAGTGGCTCAACGCGCAGCTTTCAGCGCTTACCACGGCGCCGCATTTGGGGCTTCCGCAGCAAGGGGGCGGGCAAGTGCGTGGTCATTGACTACTCGTCGCCGAACGCGGCCAAGCAGATGCATATTGGGCATATTCGCTCGACTGTCATCGGTTCGGCGATTGATCGCATCTTTCGTGCGCTCGGCTATCGGGTTGTGGCCGACAACCATCTCGGGGACTGGGGCACGCAGTTCGGGATTCTCATCAAGGGGTATCGTGAGCTTTTGACTCAGGAAGAGCGCGACAATCTTTCGGTTGCGAATCTTGAGAAGTGCTATGTCCTTTCGGCGGCCAAGGCGAAGGAAGAGGATGGGGTTTGGAAAGAGGCCTGCAAGCAAGAGCTGGTGAAGCTTCAACAGGGGGATGAGGATAATCTCGCGCTCTGGCAGAAGTTCATTGAAATTTCAATTGGCGAATTTGAGCGTATGTATAAGCAGCTCGGCGTCAAGTTCGATACCTATCGTGGCGAGTCGTATTACAACGACACGATGCCGGGAGTCGTAAAGAAGCTTCAGGAAATGGGCCTTGCGGTTGAGTCGGATGGTGCGCTCGTCGTGAATCTCGAAGCGGAGAAGCTCGGCGTGGCGATTGTTCGTAAGTCGGACGGCGGTTACAACTACACGACGAGCGATCTTGCTTGTGTCAAGATGCGCGTTGAGGAGTATGATCCGGAGCGGATTATCTATGTGACGGATGCCCGGCAGCAGCTTCATTTCAAGCAGTGGTTTAACATTGCCGGAAAGATGGGCTACACGACGAAGCTCGTTCATGTGCCTTTTGGGTTGATGTCTTATCAAGGCAGGGCTATTTCAACGCGCGAAGGCAATCTCATCAAGCTTGAGGAGCTTTTGTCAGAGGCGAAGAAGCGGGCGTTTGAGATTGTAAAGGATCGTGGCGGCGACGAGATGCTGGCCGAGCAAATTGGTTATGGCGCGGTTAAGTATTCCGATCTTTCGCATGATCCGATTACCGACATCGACTTCAGCTGGGACAAGGCGCTCGCGTTTGGAAGGCAATTCGGGTCCGTATCTCCAGTATGCCTACGCGCGGGTGTGCTCGCTGATGGAGAAGGTTGATGGGTTGAAGGCTGAAGAGGTGAAAAACTTCGCCTTTGCCATCAAGACTCCGAGCGAGAAGCAGCTGGCGCTCCAATTGTTGGAGTTCCCGGGCGCAGTTGTCCGTGCGGCGGAGGCCTACAAGCCGAGTGTGTTGGCGGATTATCTCTTCCAAACCGCGCAGCTTTATAGCTCGTTCTATCAGAATTCGCCGATTCTGAAGAGCGAGGATGCGGTAAGGAATGCGCGACTGGCGCTTTGCGCTCTTTTTGGCGAGGTATTAAAGACGGGCTTAAACCTGCTTGGTATCGACACCCCCCGCCACATTTAGGGCAAGATGAAGGAGGAAGGATGAAGGATGAAGTGTCGAAGGTGTCCTTAAGGGGAGAAGCCCGCGTGGGTGATATTGAAGCGTACGGGAGAGTGTGGTATACTTCAAAGCATGAATGAGAAACTCCTGTACGAAGATGAATCCTATGCAATCCGCGGCGCGATCTACGAGGTCTACAAGACGCTCGGCTGTGGTCATTTGGAAGAGTACTCTGCGTTGATACCACTGCTT
>CATQJL010000139.1:0-23198 GCA_958299035.1 Cylicocyclus nassatus
AAACAGGAACAGAATAGCTAACTGTGGGTGGGGAAGGAAACCACCCGCAAGAGAACGTCTATGAAATTACGCCGTGGTGAACGCCACGAAAAGCCACGGCACAAAAGATACTATGCTGTAAGAGCTGATAAATGTCTCTTCATCCTGCAGGTGTTGAATACCTGCATCCGTGTCTCTCTTTCCTCCTGAAGGATCCGGACGCGTTGTCTCGGGCCCGCCGTTCGATGATACTGCACTTTCTGACTACGCTGTTCCTCGTCCATGCCAGTAAAAGCAAACATCAGTATTTCCCCTTCAAGCAGGCGGGGCCCGCACCCTAACTTCATACCGTCCGGCGTGGGAATAATGACGCGGGTGATGCCGTCAGCTGCTGGTAAATTCACTCGCATAAACCTACTCCCTAACGAGGTTATTGAGATATCCACAGGGGAATCAAACCGGAGCTCAGCTCCTGTATCCCGCTGTACGACGCCGGTGCAATTGTGCAGAATCATACCTCAAAAATCACCTATTTTACCAACCGGCGGGAGTGTGGAGGCACCCCCGCCGAATAAGTCATTTAGCGCCGTGCGTGTGTGTCAGCCACGACGCGACTTACTAAGAACCTGATTATGATGAAGAGGGGATAATCCCCTCAACTAAACCGAGGTGTAAGCAATGAACAGGAGAATCATATCTGCGTTGATAGTATTTCTACTTCTTGCATTCGTCGCAGTTTTGACGGCAGGCACATCAGCAGCTGAAAAACCAAAACCATCACCATCGGGTGGAATTATTAACACGAAAACCCGACGCAAAGAATACTATATTCTAAAAACAGATAAGGATGTATCAACAGGGAGTTCTTCATGCTCAATGGGGGCCAGTAAACATTATTCTCTTGAATTTGGTTTAATCCTCGATGCAGTCAGTATTTGCGTTTACACCTATCACTATCGGCGTAGTGCTGAAGTCGTGGATACTGCTGGCCGGTCATGGGTTTCATCAGATGTGTCTCTTGTAGATTGGGCGTTGGAGAATTGTTTTCGTGGTGCTCCCCGAAGGGTATGCGTGGGGAAGGGAAGCACAGGCCAATGAAGTTCCTATCCAGGAGATATCTGTGAAAAAAAGTATAATGGTGTGATGTATGAGTGTCTGTGTGATGAAACTGAGGCGCCGTGCGGAGGTCAAAGACTCACGACGTAATGAACTACTATGTTGCGAGAGTTAATAAAGATTCGCCCAGTGTTGTGAAGAATCCTATGAACGCCCGGGCCCTCATGGATGCAATTTACAACGCCGGCATGCCTCCGGCTGAGGAGCGCTGTTTTGACCGCGTGATGATGACAATCGAGGAAGAATGCGAACGTCGGTGACGGAGAGCGGGCGGGTGTGGTAGTTGTCCGTGATCTTTCGCGGAGTGCGGTGATCTCTGCCATGTTGCGGGATTTGGTGAAGCAGAGCGTCTGCATACCGCTCTGTACCTGATCGCGGATGAGATCTGCGGTGGCGGAAAGGATGCTTTTGCCCGAACTCCACGGGTTGTACAGCCGGAACGTTTGTTGTGCCCAGGGAGAGCTGTCATCTGCTATCTCAACTGCCGCAACACCGTTAAGGGTCTTGGCAAACAAAGAAGCATCACCAATAGTGGCGGAGGAGAGGATAAACTGCAGGCGGTCGTCGTAATAACTGCAGATACGCCGCAGCAAAAGCGCAATGTGCGAACCGAAGATTCCCCGGTGCCGGTGCGCCTCATCGATGATGACGAAGGAGAGGTTTGCCCAGAAATCTCCCCATTGCATTCTCCATGCAAGAATCTGGTGCAGTTCGTACATATTGGTGAGGATAATACGGGAGCTACTGCGGATTTTTGATCTGGCGTCGCGGGGAGTGTCGCCGTCGTAGATTGCGGGGCGGGTTTTTGTGCTGAGATCTTTGTCAAGCTTTTACAGAACGGCAAGCTGATCGCGGGTCAGGGCTTTGGTCGGGTAAATGAACAGTGCGGTTGCGTCTTTCCAACTGGCAGGGTGTATGCAAGGGTTTTGCCCGACGCAGTGGGCGTGGTGAGAATGATATTTTTCCCCCGCATCCACACATATAGCCGAACTGAGATTTGAGGGCCGGATCGAGATATGCAACGACAGCGGCAAAAGAAGATCGCCGAACGGCGGTTTCAAACTCAGGATACCACAGGCCACACCAGAGCCAGAGGGACTTTCCTAACTTCCCTAACTTTCCTTAACTTTCTTTTTTGGTGGAAATAACCAAACAAAGGCACCGCATGCGTTTTTGATTTTAACTTTCCAACTTTTCCATGATCTGTTTTCCCCCACACCTCACCACCGGCAGGCCCTACCTCCCCTACCATGACACACGTTAACACGGCAGGAGCCAAAAAAAGAGGGGGGAGGAGATGGTAGGAAAGTTGGAAAGTTAAGAATTTGCCGTATTTTTTGAAAAAAAGCGTTTGCCGCGTGTGAAGGAGAAGGAGGAGACCACCGCGCCGCAGCCGGAGCTCATGTTTTGCCGGTGTGTTTTGGCATATGCCACAAAATCCAGAGCGGAGGCAGCGATCCCCATCACAGCCCCCGCAGGAACAGAACCGACGGGATGCGAACAACCCACCGACCCGAGACGTGCGAACCGGCGGGGATAATAATCAACGACGACAAACCCCGCCGGAACGCAATGATATATACGCAGGTTACCAATATTTCCGTATATGTCAATCAACGACGACATTACCCAAAAATCAAGACGGGAGAGCGAGAGCTCTTTTTCCGAACCGCAACCCGAAAACACCAGCCGCGCATGTGATGATGACTATCCGGACCGGATCACTCAGACGAACAGCCGGAACCCCCCCAGCTCACCACATACGATCCAGCTGGAGAAATACCGTTCTCCAATTGGGACGGAGAGGAAGGGCCGCGCCCGTAACTGAGGTGAAACAATTATGAAAACAAGACTTTTGCCGGCCGTGATGTCAATTCTCATCATAACCTCTCTTTTTTGTCCTGTTGTCAATGCCGCACCGAGCGAAATGGAAGAACCTCCGGTAGGAGGGGCGGTTTTGCTTTTGGCACCCATAGCGCCAGAAGTTTGTGAAATCATCATTTCTGGGCTCGCCGCTGTGATCAGCGGCGCGGCTGCTGTTGAAATCGGTAAAACACTTGGAATAACATGGGATGGGGTTGCTGAGAATTGGAATAATTTCTTATTAGACATGCAAAACGAGCTCGACAAGGTATTTGCCCTACAGTGGGTAAAAACAGCGAATCACAAGGGCATAGCGGCAATTGACGCAGTATACGAGCATTATACCACCTTAGGATCACCAAAAGGTAAAGATGATAAGTGGTATTTTGAAGCTCGTGAGAATCATGGTAAGGTTGAGGTTAACCTTGACCGGTTAACCGAAGAACAGGCCGTGAAGAAAATGGAGGAGGGTAAGGATATCATGACATTGGACAAGGATTTAGCCAAAAAAGTCATAACCCTGTTCAAAAACGGGGGCTCGGGGAGAGTGGGAAGTTTAAAAGCCGAAAAGGCCCATCACAACCATCAGAAAACGGACGGGCATTATGATCACATGCATTACGGTAGAAACGCATACGAGCGGCTACATTGCTGGATATGGAAAAACACATGACTGACAAACATCATTACCAACGAATCGGCGTAGAGAACGGGTATATTCAGGTCACCCGTGACGACACAGACGAGACGCAGGAAATCCGGATTAATGCATATCAGAACGACGGCACTCTAATCAAGAGCGCCCGGCACCTCTACAATATCAAGTATGATTATTTCCGGGATCAGGTGTGGAAAGGGGCCGCACCCATTCAGGATGAGATACCCATATCATTCGGGTATGGACATTTGCAATGGGAGGATGTATACGGGGCGAAACTGTTTGATGAGGACTGGGAGAATCCCTATCCAGACAATTACGAACCGGTAAACCCGAACGGAACCTACATTTTCCGGCATCATGGGCTGTTGTGTTCTTTTTTCTGTGTTGAATTAAACACCTCCTTTGATGTGAATTTCTACGTTTGGGAAGAACTTGATGAAGACCGGAAGCCCGGTTTAAATCTCGTGACGGCCGTCCGGCCCATGAACCCGCGTTATATCGACGACGACCGAGAAGAGGAACAGAAGGCAATGAAGAACTTTGATCCGGAGAAAGCCCGGCAGCAGCGGATTGAAGAGACAAAGCGCAATACCCAGTATCTCCGTTGTGAATTTGAGAAACCCGAATACCAAAACGCCGTAAAAGCCGTACATGCAAAGGAGATTGATATAGAAGTTCCATTAGACCCGCGTTTTATTGACTGATGTAATCCTCTTTTTTTACCGAGCCGGAACCCAGCAGGGGCCGCAGGGAATATCATACCAAATCATACCGCCGCCGGCACAAATCATACAAACCGCGCTTATGCGGCCCTGTATGCATTGCATGAAACAAACAGTAATATGCCTGCATCATCACCGACGACTGAAGGATACAGTGGGGGAAAAACACCCCACTGCCGATGTGTTCGTATGACTCCGCGCCGTGAAGATGGTGTCAAACCACGACGCAAAGAATACTCTGTTGCCAGCATTGATATATCTCATACATTCCTAAGCTATGAGTATGAGTTTCCAAACCGTCATGGAGAAGTATCGTTCCTCTGCCTTTTGATGCAGTCTTTTTTGTGGACTTATCAGCTTTATGACGGTAAGTTTGAGAAAGTCTGGCTGTGGAGTGAGTTTCCGTATCGTTATGAATTTGGGAGTGGTCAGGATATCGGTATTGACCTTGTGGGTAAAACGTATGAAAATGAGTATTGGGCTGTTCATTGACTGAGGTAGGTAACCACATAGAATATAAAAACGGAAGAAAAAGATAAAGAGATTGAAACATGGGTATAAGTCATTATTGGATGTCCTCGCATTGGTCAAGGATTGTAGTAGAGGTATTAGTTATTGTTTTTGCGATGCTTTCTGCAATCTTCACGCGGGGTATTAGTCTGTTAACAGCAGTTTGCATTCTAATGGCATTTGGTGTGTTTTGGCGGCTGGGCGACATCGCACAAAACACCGAACGGATTGCCAATGCAATAGAGGAGATGGTAAGTAAGATAGATTCAATATTCGGGGATGAAGCCATAAAAAACGAACAAAAAGGGACTAATTTTGAAAGATATGTCATAAATTTATTTAGATTAAACAATAAACCCGATAAAGAATACTTCACAGTCGAAGACTGGACACGTGATATTAACAGAAAAGCAATAGGTATTAAAGTAAACTCAGATCAAAATCCAGACCTCACAATGTGCTACAACGGTAAAGAATACTTCGCAGTTGAATGTAAATATCGTGCCGACTTCTACTTCTCGAAAGAACGAAATGCCTATGTCATCAAATGGTCATATCCAGAACAAATGAAAAGATATCAACAATTTCAAAAAGAAAAAAATATTCCCGTATTCATCGTCATAGGCGTTGGCGGATCTCCAACATCCCCAATAACAATGTATTGTCTTCCCCTCAACGAAGCAAAATATCCTGAATTATATAAATCTTATCTTGAAAAATATAAAAGATCCCCTGTAAAACCATTCTTCTGGAAAAATAACAAATTATCCTAATTATTTTCCCGACTCCAAATACCGAACCAGAGAATCAAACGTTTCCTTAATCACCTTTATCCTCCATCAGTCCCACAAGCAGCTTATCATGACTGGTCAGCTGCTGTGTTTCACTCTTCAGTTCCGCGTACAACCCCAGAAAACCGCAAACCGGAAAAAGCTCAAATAAGGAGGTATCAACAGGGAGTTCTTCATGCTCAATGGGGGTAAGTAAACATTATTCTCTTGAATTTGGTTTAATCCTCGATGCTGTCAGTATTGGCGTTTACAGCTATCACTATCGGCGTATGAAACAAATGTGCAACAATGAGGCACGTAACTACTGAGGAGGCAGCCGGAATGATTGAAATGGCAACGGAAGGCCGCACGCAGCGGGAAATTGCCGAGGAGACCGGCAGAACCCTTTTGACGGTTAACCACACACTCCGGAAAGCGACGCGGCAGATAGCCGAATATCAAGCCGCAGAGTATTAGGAGATTTTGGAAAAATATCACGGCCGTTTAGAGGCATTGGCAGAGCGCGCCTGTGATGAATACTTAGGAGCCCCCGCCGTAGCAATTACCGCAATCCGTGAAGATGCGAAACTGCTTAGATTAGCCGAGTTTGTGGAAAAATCCCGAAAAGCTGCCGCAGAACCGCAACGGCCCCGTATCATCAAAATCAGCAAGTCGTTCCGGGTTGCGGACAATCCGGAACTACGGACGCGCCCCGCGCCGTAGCATCGTGAGATACCCCATCAATGCGGCCGCAAGCGGAACCACGCAGAGGGCAACCGGTGGATACTCATCCGGGCACATTGCCCACCACGCGCAATACACAACGGCAGCGCTAAACACGCAACAACAGGCCGCGCAAAGGAGAGCGTAGGAATCTTCATTGTCCATACTGTGTTTTCCGGTTTCATGCATCATCTTCTTTCCGCAGAGCCCCTCAGGCCCTGCTATGCTAACTATCTGACCGCATGCATGAGATTATGGGAGGGACCGACGACAAAACAGCAGGGATTATTTACTGAGAAGGACAAGAAGAACAGTAATGAAGAAGGTCGCCTTTACGGCAACCCCATGTTCAATATAATTTAGGTTAACCGGATGTAAAAAGGCGTCGCTTCTTCTGTGGAGAAAAGCAATGTCTACAATGCAACCGGTAAAAACCCTAAAAGAAGCGAAATACTCTTTTAACACCGCACGGAACGCGTGGTATTGTGGGAAGAAGCCGGTTGATGAAGAGGAGGTTCTGATTCATCTCATCCGGTATGCAAAATCTCAGAACATCCAGAACGCCGGTGAATACGCAGCCGCCGCGCTTGAGAAGGCAAGGGCCGCGCCGGAGCTGACAACACGCGCGTTCATGAAGACCCATATGGTTCGGAACCGGAACCGCCGGACGGCCGGCAAATACCTGTTCTTGAATTGGACGCGCGCGGTGGGGATTGAAATCACCGGGAAGTTAGAAGATTTCATGGCACGGAACAGCCTGTTAGTCAACCGGTTCTATAACGAAATTGCCGCCGGTTATGAGTGCTGTAAGAAGCAGGCCCGCATTGCCGGCCGCGTGATGAGAAGCGTGTTCATCGGCTGGGAATTGTGGGATGAGGATGCGAATGTACACACCACCGAACCGCAGACCGCCCCCCAGAACCATGATACGAAGGGCAATAACGAGGGATTGAGGAGATACCGGGAATTCATGAGGCAGTTGTTCACATCCGACCCGTGACGGCCTGATACCCTCTTTTGACCGCCGGAAGACTGTCTTCGGAGCGGCGGCTATCTTTCCGGCTGCTGATTTTTGACCGTAGCGATCAGCTACCAGCTGATGACAGGCGGGCGGAGCTGGTAACCGACCACATCGCAGCCTCACGATGTGATGTATACCACACATCAGAGCCGCACGCCGGCCCCTCCAGAACCACGATCGCCCCTACCAAGCAGCAGGGCCAGAACTCAATCCCTCTTTTTTGGGATCAAAAACGACCGCAATCGGCAAAAGAAGCCTGCATACCTCAGTAACGGGGTCTCCGTAACGGGGTCTGTTTTGAAAACGGAAATAGCCCCAGAAAAACGCAAACCGGAAAAAGCTCAAATCATGATGATTTTCTCTTTTTCAAAAAAGCCTTGTTGCTATTCTTTGCAACTCATACTATAAAAACCATGGAGAAAAGAAAACGTGGAAAATACAGCAGGAAATGAGAGATTGAATTTTGAGAAGGACATCATCACCAGCTGCAAACACAGACCCCGTTACAGGGTGAAACTCGTGCAAAATTGTGGAGAATAGCAACAAAAAACAGCAATATTACGGCCAGTGGGGAAAAACACCCCACTGACGATGTGTTCGTATGTCTCAGCGCCGTGAAGATGGTGTCAAAACACGACGCAAAGAATACTCTGCTGCCAGCATTGATATATCTCATACCTTCCTAAGCTATGAGTACGTTCGTCAGCTTGTCAATTCATGGGATTCGCAGCTGACTGCTGATGATGCCGTCAAACTCGTCGGCTGTTATAACGCGTTGTCCAAGCAGATTGTCAGGGATGACGGCGTTCTTCTATCAGTAGTCCCAACCTCAAAGCAGAGGATTTCGTCACCCGTGATTCCACGAAATTCAGCTGGGCAGATAAGGGCCAGGCAGATATAAATCGACAGAAGAAATACTCGTTCTCGGAAGAATCGGTCAGAACGGCTCTGTAGTTTGTCTATTTCAACAGAGAGATGAATGAGAGGGTATATCAAATCCCGCAGCTCTTCCCCACCCCGAATACACCGAACCGGGTTATTTGTATCTCCGGCATTGGAGTTCCGAAAGAATTCACACCTCTCATTACTGACGTTATTCCGGACATTTCTCCGCAGATCTGAAGAAGATTCTTGCCAGAATCCCGCTGGTCGCAAAGAAAGAAGACTTCCTTGCATTCAGCCGTTGCGGTCGGGAGCTGGCAGAGCTGCATCTGCATTATGAAGATGCCGCCCAGTACTCCGATGTTGAGGTCGCGGGCGCTGAATCCGGGAACTTCCAGGTGCAGAAGATGAAATTCGTCACAAAAGGTGATAAGAGTCGGATTCAGTACAATGCCTCTATCACTATCTCTGGCATTCCTGCCAAAGCCTATGAGTATGTTGTGAACGGCAAGAGTGCGATCGAATGGATTCTGGAACGCTATGCGGTCACCTGCGATGATGCCAGCGGTATTGTGAACGATCCGAACGCGTGGGCTGATGAGCATGGCAACCTGTGGTATATCCTTGATCTGCTCCTGAGCGTGATCACGGTCAGTATGAAGACGATGGAGATTGTGGAGAGTTTGCCGAGATTTGAATGCTGATCGGGGTCTCAACCAAAACAGGAACAGAATAGCTAACTGTGGGTGGGGAAGGAAACCACCCGCAAGAGAACGTCTATGAAATTACGCCGTGGTGAACGCCACGAAAAGCCACGGCACAAAAGATACTATGCTGTAAGAGCTGATAAATGTCTCTTCATCCTGCAGGTGTTGAATACCTGCATCCGTGTCTCTCTTTCCTCCTGAAGGATCCGGACGCGTTGTCTCGGGCCCGCCGTTCGATGATACTGCACTTTCTGACTACGCTGTTCCTCGTCCATGCCAGTAAAAGCAAACATCAGTATTTCCCCTTCAAGCAGGCGGGGCCCGCACCCTAACTTCATACCGTCCGGCGTGGGAATAATGACGCGGGTGATGCCGTCAGCTGCTGGTAAATTCACTCGCATAAACCTACTCCCTAACGAGGTTATTGAGATATCCACAGGGGAATCAAACCGGAGCTCAGCTCCTGTATCCCGCTGTACGACGCCGGTGCAATTGTGCAGAATCATACCTCAAAAATCACCTATTTTACCAACCGGCGGGAGTGTGGAGGCACCCCCGCCGAATAAGTCATTTAGCGCCGTGCGTGTGTGTCAGCCACGACGCGACTTACTAAGAACCTGATTATGATGAAGAGGGGATAATCCCCTCAACTAAACCGAGGTGTAAGCAATGAACAGGAGAATCATATCTGCGTTGATAGTATTTCTACTTCTTGCATTCGTCGCAGTTTTGACGGCAGGCACATCAGCAGCTGAAAAACCAAAACCATCACCATCGGGTGGAATTATTAACACGAAAACCCGACGCAAAGAATACTATATTCTAAAAACAGATAAGGATGTATCAACAGGGAGTTCTTCATGCTCAATGGGGGCCAGTAAACATTATTCTCTTGAATTTGGTTTAATCCTCGATGCAGTCAGTATTTGCGTTTACACCTATCACTATCGGCGTAGTGCTGAAGTCGTGGATACTGCTGGCCGGTCATGGGTTTCATCAGATGTGTCTCTTGTAGATTGGGCGTTGGAGAATTGTTTTCGTGGTGCTCCCCGAAGGGTATGCGTGGGGAAGGGAAGCACAGGCCAATGAAGTTCCTATCCAGGAGATATCTGTGAAAAAAAGTATAATGGTGTGATGTATGAGTGTCTGTGTGATGAAACTGAGGCGCCGTGCGGAGGTCAAAGACTCACGACGTAATGAACTACTATGTTGCGAGAGTTAATAAAGATTCGCCCAGTGTTGTGAAGAATCCTATGAACGCCCGGGCCCTCATGGATGCAATTTACAACGCCGGCATGCCTCCGGCTGAGGAGCGCTGTTTTGACCGCGTGATGATGACAATCGAGGAAGAATGCGAACGTCGGTGACGGAGAGCGGGCGGGTGTGGTAGTTGTCCGTGATCTTTCGCGGAGTGCGGTGATCTCTGCCATGTTGCGGGATTTGGTGAAGCAGAGCGTCTGCATACCGCTCTGTACCTGATCGCGGATGAGATCTGCGGTGGCGGAAAGGATGCTTTTGCCCGAACTCCACGGGTTGTACAGCCGGAACGTTTGTTGTGCCCAGGGAGAGCTGTCATCTGCTATCTCAACTGCCGCAACACCGTTAAGGGTCTTGGCAAACAAAGAAGCATCACCAATAGTGGCGGAGGAGAGGATAAACTGCAGGCGGTCGTCGTAATAACTGCAGATACGCCGCAGCAAAAGCGCAATGTGCGAACCGAAGATTCCCCGGTGCCGGTGCGCCTCATCGATGATGACGAAGGAGAGGTTTGCCCAGAAATCTCCCCATTGCATTCTCCATGCAAGAATCTGGTGCAGTTCGTACATATTGGTGAGGATAATACGGGAGCTACTGCGGATTTTTGATCTGGCGTCGCGGGGAGTGTCGCCGTCGTAGATTGCGGGGCGGGTTTTTGTGCTGAGATCTTTGTCAAGCTTTTACAGAACGGCAAGCTGATCGCGGGTCAGGGCTTTGGTCGGGTAAATGAACAGTGCGGTTGCGTCTTTCCAACTGGCAGGGTGTATGCAAGGGTTTTGCCCGACGCAGTGGGCGTGGTGAGAATGATATTTTTCCCCCGCATCCACACATATAGCCGAACTGAGATTTGAGGGCCGGATCGAGATATGCAACGACAGCGGCAAAAGAAGATCGCCGAACGGCGGTTTCAAACTCAGGATACCACAGGCCACACCAGAGCCAGAGGGACTTTCCTAACTTCCCTAACTTTCCTTAACTTTCTTTTTTGGTGGAAATAACCAAACAAAGGCACCGCATGCGTTTTTGATTTTAACTTTCCAACTTTTCCATGATCTGTTTTCCCCCACACCTCACCACCGGCAGGCCCTACCTCCCCTACCATGACACACGTTAACACGGCAGGAGCCAAAAAAAGAGGGGGGAGGAGATGGTAGGAAAGTTGGAAAGTTAAGAATTTGCCGTATTTTTTGAAAAAAAGCGTTTGCCGCGTGTGAAGGAGAAGGAGGAGACCACCGCGCCGCAGCCGGAGCTCATGTTTTGCCGGTGTGTTTTGGCATATGCCACAAAATCCAGAGCGGAGGCAGCGATCCCCATCACAGCCCCCGCAGGAACAGAACCGACGGGATGCGAACAACCCACCGACCCGAGACGTGCGAACCGGCGGGGATAATAATCAACGACGACAAACCCCGCCGGAACGCAATGATATATACGCAGGTTACCAATATTTCCGTATATGTCAATCAACGACGACATTACCCAAAAATCAAGACGGGAGAGCGAGAGCTCTTTTTCCGAACCGCAACCCGAAAACACCAGCCGCGCATGTGATGATGACTATCCGGACCGGATCACTCAGACGAACAGCCGGAACCCCCCCAGCTCACCACATACGATCCAGCTGGAGAAATACCGTTCTCCAATTGGGACGGAGAGGAAGGGCCGCGCCCGTAACTGAGGTGAAACAATTATGAAAACAAGACTTTTGCCGGCCGTGATGTCAATTCTCATCATAACCTCTCTTTTTTGTCCTGTTGTCAATGCCGCACCGAGCGAAATGGAAGAACCTCCGGTAGGAGGGGCGGTTTTGCTTTTGGCACCCATAGCGCCAGAAGTTTGTGAAATCATCATTTCTGGGCTCGCCGCTGTGATCAGCGGCGCGGCTGCTGTTGAAATCGGTAAAACACTTGGAATAACATGGGATGGGGTTGCTGAGAATTGGAATAATTTCTTATTAGACATGCAAAACGAGCTCGACAAGGTATTTGCCCTACAGTGGGTAAAAACAGCGAATCACAAGGGCATAGCGGCAATTGACGCAGTATACGAGCATTATACCACCTTAGGATCACCAAAAGGTAAAGATGATAAGTGGTATTTTGAAGCTCGTGAGAATCATGGTAAGGTTGAGGTTAACCTTGACCGGTTAACCGAAGAACAGGCCGTGAAGAAAATGGAGGAGGGTAAGGATATCATGACATTGGACAAGGATTTAGCCAAAAAAGTCATAACCCTGTTCAAAAACGGGGGCTCGGGGAGAGTGGGAAGTTTAAAAGCCGAAAAGGCCCATCACAACCATCAGAAAACGGACGGGCATTATGATCACATGCATTACGGTAGAAACGCATACGAGCGGCTACATTGCTGGATATGGAAAAACACATGACTGACAAACATCATTACCAACGAATCGGCGTAGAGAACGGGTATATTCAGGTCACCCGTGACGACACAGACGAGACGCAGGAAATCCGGATTAATGCATATCAGAACGACGGCACTCTAATCAAGAGCGCCCGGCACCTCTACAATATCAAGTATGATTATTTCCGGGATCAGGTGTGGAAAGGGGCCGCACCCATTCAGGATGAGATACCCATATCATTCGGGTATGGACATTTGCAATGGGAGGATGTATACGGGGCGAAACTGTTTGATGAGGACTGGGAGAATCCCTATCCAGACAATTACGAACCGGTAAACCCGAACGGAACCTACATTTTCCGGCATCATGGGCTGTTGTGTTCTTTTTTCTGTGTTGAATTAAACACCTCCTTTGATGTGAATTTCTACGTTTGGGAAGAACTTGATGAAGACCGGAAGCCCGGTTTAAATCTCGTGACGGCCGTCCGGCCCATGAACCCGCGTTATATCGACGACGACCGAGAAGAGGAACAGAAGGCAATGAAGAACTTTGATCCGGAGAAAGCCCGGCAGCAGCGGATTGAAGAGACAAAGCGCAATACCCAGTATCTCCGTTGTGAATTTGAGAAACCCGAATACCAAAACGCCGTAAAAGCCGTACATGCAAAGGAGATTGATATAGAAGTTCCATTAGACCCGCGTTTTATTGACTGATGTAATCCTCTTTTTTTACCGAGCCGGAACCCAGCAGGGGCCGCAGGGAATATCATACCAAATCATACCGCCGCCGGCACAAATCATACAAACCGCGCTTATGCGGCCCTGTATGCATTGCATGAAACAAACAGTAATATGCCTGCATCATCACCGACGACTGAAGGATACAGTGGGGGAAAAACACCCCACTGCCGATGTGTTCGTATGACTCCGCGCCGTGAAGATGGTGTCAAACCACGACGCAAAGAATACTCTGTTGCCAGCATTGATATATCTCATACATTCCTAAGCTATGAGTATGAGTTTCCAAACCGTCATGGAGAAGTATCGTTCCTCTGCCTTTTGATGCAGTCTTTTTTGTGGACTTATCAGCTTTATGACGGTAAGTTTGAGAAAGTCTGGCTGTGGAGTGAGTTTCCGTATCGTTATGAATTTGGGAGTGGTCAGGATATCGGTATTGACCTTGTGGGTAAAACGTATGAAAATGAGTATTGGGCTGTTCATTGACTGAGGTAGGTAACCACATAGAATATAAAAACGGAAGAAAAAGATAAAGAGATTGAAACATGGGTATAAGTCATTATTGGATGTCCTCGCATTGGTCAAGGATTGTAGTAGAGGTATTAGTTATTGTTTTTGCGATGCTTTCTGCAATCTTCACGCGGGGTATTAGTCTGTTAACAGCAGTTTGCATTCTAATGGCATTTGGTGTGTTTTGGCGGCTGGGCGACATCGCACAAAACACCGAACGGATTGCCAATGCAATAGAGGAGATGGTAAGTAAGATAGATTCAATATTCGGGGATGAAGCCATAAAAAACGAACAAAAAGGGACTAATTTTGAAAGATATGTCATAAATTTATTTAGATTAAACAATAAACCCGATAAAGAATACTTCACAGTCGAAGACTGGACACGTGATATTAACAGAAAAGCAATAGGTATTAAAGTAAACTCAGATCAAAATCCAGACCTCACAATGTGCTACAACGGTAAAGAATACTTCGCAGTTGAATGTAAATATCGTGCCGACTTCTACTTCTCGAAAGAACGAAATGCCTATGTCATCAAATGGTCATATCCAGAACAAATGAAAAGATATCAACAATTTCAAAAAGAAAAAAATATTCCCGTATTCATCGTCATAGGCGTTGGCGGATCTCCAACATCCCCAATAACAATGTATTGTCTTCCCCTCAACGAAGCAAAATATCCTGAATTATATAAATCTTATCTTGAAAAATATAAAAGATCCCCTGTAAAACCATTCTTCTGGAAAAATAACAAATTATCCTAATTATTTTCCCGACTCCAAATACCGAACCAGAGAATCAAACGTTTCCTTAATCACCTTTATCCTCCATCAGTCCCACAAGCAGCTTATCATGACTGGTCAGCTGCTGTGTTTCACTCTTCAGTTCCGCGTACAACCCCAGAAAACCGCAAACCGGAAAAAGCTCAAATAAGGAGGTATCAACAGGGAGTTCTTCATGCTCAATGGGGGTAAGTAAACATTATTCTCTTGAATTTGGTTTAATCCTCGATGCTGTCAGTATTGGCGTTTACAGCTATCACTATCGGCGTATGAAACAAATGTGCAACAATGAGGCACGTAACTACTGAGGAGGCAGCCGGAATGATTGAAATGGCAACGGAAGGCCGCACGCAGCGGGAAATTGCCGAGGAGACCGGCAGAACCCTTTTGACGGTTAACCACACACTCCGGAAAGCGACGCGGCAGATAGCCGAATATCAAGCCGCAGAGTATTAGGAGATTTTGGAAAAATATCACGGCCGTTTAGAGGCATTGGCAGAGCGCGCCTGTGATGAATACTTAGGAGCCCCCGCCGTAGCAATTACCGCAATCCGTGAAGATGCGAAACTGCTTAGATTAGCCGAGTTTGTGGAAAAATCCCGAAAAGCTGCCGCAGAACCGCAACGGCCCCGTATCATCAAAATCAGCAAGTCGTTCCGGGTTGCGGACAATCCGGAACTACGGACGCGCCCCGCGCCGTAGCATCGTGAGATACCCCATCAATGCGGCCGCAAGCGGAACCACGCAGAGGGCAACCGGTGGATACTCATCCGGGCACATTGCCCACCACGCGCAATACACAACGGCAGCGCTAAACACGCAACAACAGGCCGCGCAAAGGAGAGCGTAGGAATCTTCATTGTCCATACTGTGTTTTCCGGTTTCATGCATCATCTTCTTTCCGCAGAGCCCCTCAGGCCCTGCTATGCTAACTATCTGACCGCATGCATGAGATTATGGGAGGGACCGACGACAAAACAGCAGGGATTATTTACTGAGAAGGACAAGAAGAACAGTAATGAAGAAGGTCGCCTTTACGGCAACCCCATGTTCAATATAATTTAGGTTAACCGGATGTAAAAAGGCGTCGCTTCTTCTGTGGAGAAAAGCAATGTCTACAATGCAACCGGTAAAAACCCTAAAAGAAGCGAAATACTCTTTTAACACCGCACGGAACGCGTGGTATTGTGGGAAGAAGCCGGTTGATGAAGAGGAGGTTCTGATTCATCTCATCCGGTATGCAAAATCTCAGAACATCCAGAACGCCGGTGAATACGCAGCCGCCGCGCTTGAGAAGGCAAGGGCCGCGCCGGAGCTGACAACACGCGCGTTCATGAAGACCCATATGGTTCGGAACCGGAACCGCCGGACGGCCGGCAAATACCTGTTCTTGAATTGGACGCGCGCGGTGGGGATTGAAATCACCGGGAAGTTAGAAGATTTCATGGCACGGAACAGCCTGTTAGTCAACCGGTTCTATAACGAAATTGCCGCCGGTTATGAGTGCTGTAAGAAGCAGGCCCGCATTGCCGGCCGCGTGATGAGAAGCGTGTTCATCGGCTGGGAATTGTGGGATGAGGATGCGAATGTACACACCACCGAACCGCAGACCGCCCCCCAGAACCATGATACGAAGGGCAATAACGAGGGATTGAGGAGATACCGGGAATTCATGAGGCAGTTGTTCACATCCGACCCGTGACGGCCTGATACCCTCTTTTGACCGCCGGAAGACTGTCTTCGGAGCGGCGGCTATCTTTCCGGCTGCTGATTTTTGACCGTAGCGATCAGCTACCAGCTGATGACAGGCGGGCGGAGCTGGTAACCGACCACATCGCAGCCTCACGATGTGATGTATACCACACATCAGAGCCGCACGCCGGCCCCTCCAGAACCACGATCGCCCCTACCAAGCAGCAGGGCCAGAACTCAATCCCTCTTTTTTGGGATCAAAAACGACCGCAATCGGCAAAAGAAGCCTGCATACCTCAGTAACGGGGTCTCCGTAACGGGGTCTGTTTTGAAAACGGAAATAGCCCCAGAAAAACGCAAACCGGAAAAAGCTCAAATCATGATGATTTTCTCTTTTTCAAAAAAGCCTTGTTGCTATTCTTTGCAACTCATACTATAAAAACCATGGAGAAAAGAAAACGTGGAAAATACAGCAGGAAATGAGAGATTGAATTTTGAGAAGGACATCATCACCAGCTGCAAACACAGACCCCGTTACAGGGTGAAACTCGTGCAAAATTGTGGAGAATAGCAACAAAAAACAGCAATATTACGGCCAGTGGGGAAAAACACCCCACTGACGATGTGTTCGTATGTCTCAGCGCCGTGAAGATGGTGTCAAAACACGACGCAAAGAATACTCTGCTGCCAGCATTGATATATCTCATACCTTCCTAAGCTATGAGTACGTTCGTCAGCTTGTCAATTCATGGGATTCGCAGCTGACTGCTGATGATGCCGTCAAACTCGTCGGCTGTTATAACGCGTTGTCCAAGCAGATTGTCAGGGATGACGGCGTTCTTCTATCAGTAGTCCCAACCTCAAAGCAGAGGATTTCGTCACCCGTGATTCCACGAAATTCAGCTGGGCAGATAAGGGCCAGGCAGATATAAATCGACAGAAGAAATACTCGTTCTCGGAAGAATCGGTCAGAACGGCTCTGTAGTTTGTCTATTTCAACAGAGAGATGAATGAGAGGGTATATCAAATCCCGCAGCTCTTCCCCACCCCGAATACACCGAACCGGGTTATTTGTATCTCCGGCATTGGAGTTCCGAAAGAATTCACACCTCTCATTACTGACGTTATTCCGGACATTTCTCCGCAGATCTGAAGAAGATTCTTGCCAGAATCCCGCTGGTCGCAAAGAAAGAAGACTTCCTTGCATTCAGCCGTTGCGGTCGGGAGCTGGCAGAGCTGCATCTGCATTATGAAGATGCCGCCCAGTACTCCGATGTTGAGGTCGCGGGCGCTGAATCCGGGAACTTCCAGGTGCAGAAGATGAAATTCGTCACAAAAGGTGATAAGAGTCGGATTCAGTACAATGCCTCTATCACTATCTCTGGCATTCCTGCCAAAGCCTATGAGTATGTTGTGAACGGCAAGAGTGCGATCGAATGGATTCTGGAACGCTATGCGGTCACCTGCGATGATGCCAGCGGTATTGTGAACGATCCGAACGCGTGGGCTGATGAGCATGGCAACCTGTGGTATATCCTTGATCTGCTCCTGAGCGTGATCACGGTCAGTATGAAGACGATGGAGATTGTGGAGAGTTTGCCGAGATTTGAATGCTGATCGGGGTCTCAACCAAAACAGGAACAGAATAGCTAACTGTGGGTGGGGAAGGAAACCACCCGCAAGAGAACGTCTATGAAATTACGCCGTGGTGAACGCCACGAAAAGCCACGGCACAAAAGATACTATGCTGTAAGAGCTGATAAATGTCTCTTCATCCTGCAGGTGTTGAATACCTGCATCCGTGTCTCTCTTTCCTCCTGAAGGATCCGGACGCGTTGTCTCGGGCCCGCCGTTCGATGATACTGCACTTTCTGACTACGCTGTTCCTCGTCCATGCCAGTAAAAGCAAACATCAGTATTTCCCCTTCAAGCAGGCGGGGCCCGCACCCTAACTTCATACCGTCCGGCGTGGGAATAATGACGCGGGTGATGCCGTCAGCTGCTGGTAAATTCACTCGCATAAACCTACTCCCTAACGAGGTTATTGAGATATCCACAGGGGAATCAAACCGGAGCTCAGCTCCTGTATCCCGCTGTACGACGCCGGTGCAATTGTGCAGAATCATACCTCAAAAATCACCTATTTTACCAACCGGCGGGAGTGTGGAGGCACCCCCGCCGAATAAGTCATTTAGCGCCGTGCGTGTGTGTCAGCCACGACGCGACTTACTAAGAACCTGATTATGATGA
The DNA here is from genome assembly GCA_958299035.1 of Cylicocyclus nassatus. Classification (NCBI taxonomy): domain Eukaryota; kingdom Metazoa; phylum Nematoda; class Chromadorea; order Rhabditida; family Strongylidae; genus Cylicocyclus; species Cylicocyclus nassatus. Next base: position 18,551 of record CATQJL010000139.1, read on the forward strand.
AGAGGGGATAATCCCCTCAACTAAACCGAGGTGTAAGCAATGAACAGGAGAATCATATCTGCGTTGATAGTATTTCTACTTCTTGCATTCGTCGCAGTTTTGACGGCAGGCACATCAGCAGCTGAAAAACCAAAACCATCACCATCGGGTGGAATTATTAACACGAAAACCCGACGCAAAGAATACTATATTCTAAAAACAGATAAGGATGTATCAACAGGGAGTTCTTCATGCTCAATGGGGGCCAGTAAACATTATTCTCTTGAATTTGGTTTAATCCTCGATGCAGTCAGTATTTGCGTTTACACCTATCACTATCGGCGTAGTGCTGAAGTCGTGGATACTGCTGGCCGGTCATGGGTTTCATCAGATGTGTCTCTTGTAGATTGGGCGTTGGAGAATTGTTTTCGTGGTGCTCCCCGAAGGGTATGCGTGGGGAAGGGAAGCACAGGCCAATGAAGTTCCTATCCAGGAGATATCTGTGAAAAAAAGTATAATGGTGTGATGTATGAGTGTCTGTGTGATGAAACTGAGGCGCCGTGCGGAGGTCAAAGACTCACGACGTAATGAACTACTATGTTGCGAGAGTTAATAAAGATTCGCCCAGTGTTGTGAAGAATCCTATGAACGCCCGGGCCCTCATGGATGCAATTTACAACGCCGGCATGCCTCCGGCTGAGGAGCGCTGTTTTGACCGCGTGATGATGACAATCGAGGAAGAATGCGAACGTCGGTGACGGAGAGCGGGCGGGTGTGGTAGTTGTCCGTGATCTTTCGCGGAGTGCGGTGATCTCTGCCATGTTGCGGGATTTGGTGAAGCAGAGCGTCTGCATACCGCTCTGTACCTGATCGCGGATGAGATCTGCGGTGGCGGAAAGGATGCTTTTGCCCGAACTCCACGGGTTGTACAGCCGGAACGTTTGTTGTGCCCAGGGAGAGCTGTCATCTGCTATCTCAACTGCCGCAACACCGTTAAGGGTCTTGGCAAACAAAGAAGCATCACCAATAGTGGCGGAGGAGAGGATAAACTGCAGGCGGTCGTCGTAATAACTGCAGATACGCCGCAGCAAAAGCGCAATGTGCGAACCGAAGATTCCCCGGTGCCGGTGCGCCTCATCGATGATGACGAAGGAGAGGTTTGCCCAGAAATCTCCCCATTGCATTCTCCATGCAAGAATCTGGTGCAGTTCGTACATATTGGTGAGGATAATACGGGAGCTACTGCGGATTTTTGATCTGGCGTCGCGGGGAGTGTCGCCGTCGTAGATTGCGGGGCGGGTTTTTGTGCTGAGATCTTTGTCAAGCTTTTACAGAACGGCAAGCTGATCGCGGGTCAGGGCTTTGGTCGGGTAAATGAACAGTGCGGTTGCGTCTTTCCAACTGGCAGGGTGTATGCAAGGGTTTTGCCCGACGCAGTGGGCGTGGTGAGAATGATATTTTTCCCCCGCATCCACACATATAGCCGAACTGAGATTTGAGGGCCGGATCGAGATATGCAACGACAGCGGCAAAAGAAGATCGCCGAACGGCGGTTTCAAACTCAGGATACCACAGGCCACACCAGAGCCAGAGGGACTTTCCTAACTTCCCTAACTTTCCTTAACTTTCTTTTTTGGTGGAAATAACCAAACAAAGGCACCGCATGCGTTTTTGATTTTAACTTTCCAACTTTTCCATGATCTGTTTTCCCCCACACCTCACCACCGGCAGGCCCTACCTCCCCTACCATGACACACGTTAACACGGCAGGAGCCAAAAAAAGAGGGGGGAGGAGATGGTAGGAAAGTTGGAAAGTTAAGAATTTGCCGTATTTTTTGAAAAAAAGCGTTTGCCGCGTGTGAAGGAGAAGGAGGAGACCACCGCGCCGCAGCCGGAGCTCATGTTTTGCCGGTGTGTTTTGGCATATGCCACAAAATCCAGAGCGGAGGCAGCGATCCCCATCACAGCCCCCGCAGGAACAGAACCGACGGGATGCGAACAACCCACCGACCCGAGACGTGCGAACCGGCGGGGATAATAATCAACGACGACAAACCCCGCCGGAACGCAATGATATATACGCAGGTTACCAATATTTCCGTATATGTCAATCAACGACGACATTACCCAAAAATCAAGACGGGAGAGCGAGAGCTCTTTTTCCGAACCGCAACCCGAAAACACCAGCCGCGCATGTGATGATGACTATCCGGACCGGATCACTCAGACGAACAGCCGGAACCCCCCCAGCTCACCACATACGATCCAGCTGGAGAAATACCGTTCTCCAATTGGGACGGAGAGGAAGGGCCGCGCCCGTAACTGAGGTGAAACAATTATGAAAACAAGACTTTTGCCGGCCGTGATGTCAATTCTCATCATAACCTCTCTTTTTTGTCCTGTTGTCAATGCCGCACCGAGCGAAATGGAAGAACCTCCGGTAGGAGGGGCGGTTTTGCTTTTGGCACCCATAGCGCCAGAAGTTTGTGAAATCATCATTTCTGGGCTCGCCGCTGTGATCAGCGGCGCGGCTGCTGTTGAAATCGGTAAAACACTTGGAATAACATGGGATGGGGTTGCTGAGAATTGGAATAATTTCTTATTAGACATGCAAAACGAGCTCGACAAGGTATTTGCCCTACAGTGGGTAAAAACAGCGAATCACAAGGGCATAGCGGCAATTGACGCAGTATACGAGCATTATACCACCTTAGGATCACCAAAAGGTAAAGATGATAAGTGGTATTTTGAAGCTCGTGAGAATCATGGTAAGGTTGAGGTTAACCTTGACCGGTTAACCGAAGAACAGGCCGTGAAGAAAATGGAGGAGGGTAAGGATATCATGACATTGGACAAGGATTTAGCCAAAAAAGTCATAACCCTGTTCAAAAACGGGGGCTCGGGGAGAGTGGGAAGTTTAAAAGCCGAAAAGGCCCATCACAACCATCAGAAAACGGACGGGCATTATGATCACATGCATTACGGTAGAAACGCATACGAGCGGCTACATTGCTGGATATGGAAAAACACATGACTGACAAACATCATTACCAACGAATCGGCGTAGAGAACGGGTATATTCAGGTCACCCGTGACGACACAGACGAGACGCAGGAAATCCGGATTAATGCATATCAGAACGACGGCACTCTAATCAAGAGCGCCCGGCACCTCTACAATATCAAGTATGATTATTTCCGGGATCAGGTGTGGAAAGGGGCCGCACCCATTCAGGATGAGATACCCATATCATTCGGGTATGGACATTTGCAATGGGAGGATGTATACGGGGCGAAACTGTTTGATGAGGACTGGGAGAATCCCTATCCAGACAATTACGAACCGGTAAACCCGAACGGAACCTACATTTTCCGGCATCATGGGCTGTTGTGTTCTTTTTTCTGTGTTGAATTAAACACCTCCTTTGATGTGAATTTCTACGTTTGGGAAGAACTTGATGAAGACCGGAAGCCCGGTTTAAATCTCGTGACGGCCGTCCGGCCCATGAACCCGCGTTATATCGACGACGACCGAGAAGAGGAACAGAAGGCAATGAAGAACTTTGATCCGGAGAAAGCCCGGCAGCAGCGGATTGAAGAGACAAAGCGCAATACCCAGTATCTCCGTTGTGAATTTGAGAAACCCGAATACCAAAACGCCGTAAAAGCCGTACATGCAAAGGAGATTGATATAGAAGTTCCATTAGACCCGCGTTTTATTGACTGATGTAATCCTCTTTTTTTACCGAGCCGGAACCCAGCAGGGGCCGCAGGGAATATCATACCAAATCATACCGCCGCCGGCACAAATCATACAAACCGCGCTTATGCGGCCCTGTATGCATTGCATGAAACAAACAGTAATATGCCTGCATCATCACCGACGACTGAAGGATACAGTGGGGGAAAAACACCCCACTGCCGATGTGTTCGTATGACTCCGCGCCGTGAAGATGGTGTCAAACCACGACGCAAAGAATACTCTGTTGCCAGCATTGATATATCTCATACATTCCTAAGCTATGAGTATGAGTTTCCAAACCGTCATGGAGAAGTATCGTTCCTCTGCCTTTTGATGCAGTCTTTTTTGTGGACTTATCAGCTTTATGACGGTAAGTTTGAGAAAGTCTGGCTGTGGAGTGAGTTTCCGTATCGTTATGAATTTGGGAGTGGTCAGGATATCGGTATTGACCTTGTGGGTAAAACGTATGAAAATGAGTATTGGGCTGTTCATTGACTGAGGTAGGTAACCACATAGAATATAAAAACGGAAGAAAAAGATAAAGAGATTGAAACATGGGTATAAGTCATTATTGGATGTCCTCGCATTGGTCAAGGATTGTAGTAGAGGTATTAGTTATTGTTTTTGCGATGCTTTCTGCAATCTTCACGCGGGGTATTAGTCTGTTAACAGCAGTTTGCATTCTAATGGCATTTGGTGTGTTTTGGCGGCTGGGCGACATCGCACAAAACACCGAACGGATTGCCAATGCAATAGAGGAGATGGTAAGTAAGATAGATTCAATATTCGGGGATGAAGCCATAAAAAACGAACAAAAAGGGACTAATTTTGAAAGATATGTCATAAATTTATTTAGATTAAACAATAAACCCGATAAAGAATACTTCACAGTCGAAGACTGGACACGTGATATTAACAGAAAAGCAAT
>CATQJL010000140.1:0-23181 GCA_958299035.1 Cylicocyclus nassatus
ACAACGCATGATAATGAGGGCGCCGAGTACTCTTACTGCCATACTCAGGGAATATAATATACCGAAATCCATTGATCCGAAATCTACGAAAAATATACATACGTAACTTTTTCAAGAAGGCGGTTATATGCGCATGGCTAAAAACCGATTCTTTGAAATTATATGCATGATCAGAGTATATAGGTAAATTAGCATTATTGTATGTCAAAGTAGCAAAAGCGGTAAGACCTTCCAATTCTTTATTAGCTAACCATTCGGCATAAATACGTGTAGCCCATTGATTCTGCATATTTTGTCGGCAGGAAAGACAGTGACCGCAGGGTACTTGAATATCCACGGCATCATACGCGGGAGCATACGATACCGTAGGGTTAATAATAGTAAGAGGTTGTAAACAAGCCATAACTAATAAAATTTGGCGGCAAATATAGTATAATTTTGCAACATGGCAAAATTTTTTCTCAGTAAATTTGTAAAATAGTAGTATTTTATATATAAATTTAGTTGTTTCCACAACTTGACATAACTATGTTGTCAACTGACCTATTTATGTCAAGTTAGGGGGTTGGCTACGAGCTACGCGCCAAGAAATTCGACCGAATAGTAGCCCGTTCGTAGGGCGGAAAATGATCAATATTTTAGTTTTTATTGTTAATAGATTATAAGATTTGAAAAAGGACACAAAATATATGAGATAATATAAAGGCGATTCAGTTGTTAGCGCGTCATGGGTTTACTTTTGCGGGTCAACAACCGAAACGCGATTTTTTGATATAGCCGAGGCAAGCAAAGCTTGCTTTTACGTCCTTGCGACGGAAGCACTACTAATGAAACGTGGGGAAATATCTCCGCTCCCTTCGCTGCGCTACGGAACCGCGGAGATGAGCACATTTAATTGAACGTAGCTTTTGCGGGTCGCATACGCTGAAAATTACGGAAGCGGGCCAACAACGCACGAGACAAACTCGCAACGATTTGCAAACTGTAGTTTACAAAATAAGCACTAAAATCAACTATTTTATAATAAAATACCAATTTTATTGCATTTTTCTTGGTAGTTTAATAATTTATGCGTATCTTTGCAGTGCAAACAAGAAATAATAACACCTAAAACTTAGACATCATGATCACTCACTATTACACAATCTGCTCACTACAAAAAGGAGAACACACGGAACTATGTAGCTTTAAAAAATCAAAAGAAAGAGATTTTTGCTATAATCACTTTAAAGGAATTATTAAAAATGCTGGTGCAAAAATTCTATCTGAAGATGAAACGTCTATAACATACGAAATAAATTTAATAATTACAACAATGTACAAATCCGAAAAATATAGCTGATATGAAAAAAGAACACGCTTGCAAAGTTACCACAAAGTGGAGCTTTAACGGAGAACAAATCCACGAAGAATTATTTAAATATTTTTGGTCTATAGGATACAAACGAAATGAAGAAGAAGATACAACAACATGTATATACAAAACAACACCAGCACAAATAAAAAAGGCACTAATAGGACTAAAAAAACACGACCTAATAAAAATTGAAAAATTATTTTAACTATGAAAAGAGGACGGCCACAAATCGAAGGGAAGCCACATACGTGGGTAATTCCTGAGGACATACTATATATAAAAGAAGAAAAGGGCATCGCCTATCTATGGCAATGCGTAAGAACAATGTACAAAATAGAAAAAGCAGCGGTATTTTAACCGCTGCTTTCTCTTAGTGTAAAGGCTCAATAAAGGGATCATTTTGGCCACCATGCGGTGACTTGTTAACTCTACGGCCTGTAGAACTACTGCCATAAAGGTACTCCTGAGCTTTACTGCGTGTTTTATTACCGATTTCGGCCTCGGATTTGTAGTTATACCAATATATGGCCAAATCATCAAGCGCTTGTTTATTCTCCTCATTATGCTCAAAGAACTTTGTACCGAGTTCTTTCTTAACTTCACCTTCAAAGCCTGCTATATAAGCCTGCTTATCAAGCAAAACGGCATGAGAACGCGCTTCTTCTGATGATGCACGGTTAAACTCTTGCTTAGTTTTTTCCGTATTGATCTGCTCGCGAGCGAGTGCAGCGTCAGCATAATTAGAGGCAACTCTACTTAATAACTCTGCTTTTTCTGCACCTACCAACTGCTTTATGCGGTCGGTTTGTTGCTGCAGATTTTGAGCACTGGCTAATAGTTGCTTTTGCTGAGCTTGCTCAGTATGCAACTTTTCGCCATTGAGATCAGTGCGCGACCTGCTTTCAAGATTTGCGTAAAAAACTGCTTTAATATTCTCATCAAGAGTTTGCGCTTTGTACTGCATTTCATAATCAAGCAAGCCATTTTCTAAGCCTATTTTCGCAATCTCCGCTTGCAGTTGAGCATCGAGGTATTTATTACGCGTTTTGTTAATATCTTCCTCAGATGACGCTTTACCAGCGTCTGCAAGATTCTTTTTAGTTTGGCTATCAGCAAGTGCTGCAGATACAGCATCACCAACAACGCTACTATAAAGTGAAGACATATTTAGTGCGGAAACGCTACCACCTGAAGAAGTAGAACCGTTTGTTATGTTTGAACCAGGAGCACCAGGAGAAGGACCAGTTACACCAGGGCTGACTAACTGACCATTCGCAGATGCAGGATTTAGACCTGCAGCGCGCAAACCGTTTGCTTGCATCAGAGCGGAGTTAGCTGCAAACTTAGTGTTATAATCCTGCTCACTTTTGAGCATGGCCATACTATTAGCATGAGTTTGCCCAAGTATGGTATTTTGTTGCGCGGCATTTAGTGCTGCCTGCTCGCGCATCATATCCTGATTATAGCGGAACATCTGATTATTTAAATTTCTGCTATATTGATATGCGCGTTCTTGGCTTGCAGCAGTTTCGCCTGCGCTCATGGACGCGGACGCAAGACTACTTAGACCTGCAACCGCAGCATCAAAATCACCCATAGTTTATGCTTTTTCTACTGAAACGGAATCGCCGTAGGGATCAGTGTCAAAGGAATCCTTCAACGGCATCATACCTGCGAAGTAATTAAGCGTTACACTATTATGCAACATAAAATTATCTTCCAACGGCAAATTATCAAATAAATCATATTCGGCCTCATAGTCAAGAGCTACACCGATTTGTCCGCTATCATAGAATATGCGGTCAAAGTTACCGAAGAACTCGTTATTACCAAGATAACGCAATGCAGGGCTAACCGTTGGAACTTTATCAGCATGCACAAACCAATAAGCGCGGCTATCTTCGGTTTCATCACCTCCTATAGGAACTATAGAAGCCAATTCTACGTGACGATCAAGGTAATAAGGCATAAGTGCTTTACGTAGACTGCGAACACGGAAATCACCGTTAACACGATTGTTTTTTACCTTAAAACCACTGTATCTAGGTATAAAGCCGAAAGTATCATTAAGGCCATAATTCAAACCTGCACCAAGGTCAACTTCTGCGGCACCAATATAACAACGCTTAGGAGTAGCTTCAAATCCAAGTGCATCAAACTTAGGTGTAAAGAACTCAAGCGCAGTTTGGGGCAAAAGATCATAATCCAAACCCTGATAATAACCGGTTCGAGGTACAACGCAAGAAAGAACCAAGAAATAACCTGCACGCTTTACGTCATAGTTCATAAACCCAGTACCACCTGAAGAAGTAGAACGACCTGCAAACTCGCCTAACTTTTGATCCTGATAATCTGATGATGCATAAATGTCATTAATCTCGATCTTCTGATTAAAAGAACCGATAAAATTTATACGCTTGTTATCGTCAACACTACCAAGACCATGAGCAGCAAAATACTTATCTATACGTTTACCAAGCGCAGTATTTGTATTTACGAAAGTAAGCAAACGCTGCATAGCACTCATTAAAGTTGGATTAATACTGTTAACTTCACGTGGTTGGGCATTATTTCCAGAAGATATAGATGCAGGATCACCGTCAGAGTCAACCATAGAAAGGTTATAGCCTGAACTCTTAGATGTAGTATCAATATGCGCGGTAAAATAATCAGGATCACAAACATAATAACATTCGGTCAAAGACTTAAAAAAAGCATCAAGCATGCGCTTGCGCTGACCATCAGGCTGATACCATTTAGTGTTATCATTAGATTGTGCATGATATTGGATCATACCATATGCATCAGTACCTTCCCAGTTAATGTCCTGCTTAGGGTGATAAATATCAAACCATGCTTTATAATAAGCAAAAAGAGGAAGAATAGAAACGAGTTGATGATCTGCTGCAGAAGTCTCAGGAGATACAGTATAACCAAGACCTGTTAATATCTTAAAAAGATTTTTAGCACGCTTACGCATTTTGACCGCAACACGGCAACGATTTCCAGGGCCACCATCAACATCAGATAAAATAAAGTCTGCACCTTCAGGCCAAATAGTATAACCTTCACGATATTCAAATTGATAAGATTCTACGTTAACTTCATAATGAGAACGCAGAAAAGCGGTTATCTGATTTTCATAAGAAGGTAAACGCATAACGTTTAAACGATGCACATTCGTGGGTGTATCATCACTATCTTCAAATGTGGTAAAATCACACCAACGGAGGATTTCTCCGAATAGCTGATGCAAATAAATACGAGGCACGTTAGTAGGTACATAGTTAACACCGGTACCGCTATAGTACTGCGTTTTAGATATAAGATTCTCATAAGGCATATAAATGTCGCTCATGGGCACAAAGTAGGCCGTATGTTTGAGGAAATACCGACCAAACGAAGGCACGGTTATAGGGTTTAGTCGGACAAATGTACCGATATTGCAGGATATTTTGGTATCACCAGCGCACAATTGTTTAACAAGAGGCTGCACAAAGCCTATATCAGATGTAGTATTTACATCATGCGAAAGGTCAAACTTGTTTTTTTTGAGCCTATCAAGACCTACATTAATCTTCATGAGTTTCGGAATTTTCAAGATTAGTAACTAACATTTCGGCAGAATCTGCAATGTTTGCAGGGTCAGTAGGATTCAGCAATGATCCGCAAGGAACTTGCTGCAGAGGCACACCTGAGGCCAGCTGGGCCTCGATAGTCATTTCTTCACGTGTAGGCAAATTTGGCTGATTTTCAGCCGCAGTGATGTCTATCACGTCAGAAAGTACTGAACCGTCCGCTTGTGGAACTTGGACGGACGCGTATATTTTACCAAATACACGCGGAACGTAATTAGCACGTTTTGGGTACATAATTAAACAGGAGTTAATGAAAAATAAAATTTATCTCGCAACTCTTTTGCGAGGTTATTATTATGTTCTTCTATCTTCAAATTATTGGATTTGCGACACGCAACTAATTTATTATATAAGTCAAGTATTTCATTAAAACCTGCAAAGCACGGCAGATCATCAAAAAGGTTATTTTGAGCTATCAAATAACGAGGCGCTTGCCGATAAATGCTACCACGTAGTATTCCCTTTTCACCTTCCGGAACTTGACGGAATTTATCTCTACGAGAAAGGGCGAACCATCGCAAACTTTCTGCAGCGTCTATAAGGGTATATAAATCTGCGGTTTTGGGATTTACGTTAAATTCATACATGGCATTATACTCGTAACTTCGACCGCGATAATATTTTGCATATACGCATAAGTCATAAGTGTTTCGACCGTCCAGTAGCTGCACAAGATGCTCATGTAGGTCAAGCGCATTATTAAACCTACCTTTAGTTACCTCATAAATATCTTTGTTTGTAGAGATAGAGGAAAGACCAATGAAGGTTATATCATGGTACATTTTTTGAGCTTTGATACGCAATAGGTACTTATCACGTAAAGAGAGAATTTTAGCACCTTCTGCTGATACAACACGCACACCGTAGTTATTAACTTCATAGCAGGAAGTGCGAAATATATAATCAGGTAATGCATAAGCACCTTCTAAACCTTCAAAACGCACTCCTTTAGTAATAGCATCTTCCAGTTTGTCGGCATGAAGATATCGCAATAAGACACTTTTACCAAATCCTTTGCTTTGATAGTGCCTGGGAACATGCTGACTAAAGAGTTTTTTGCGCTCTTCATCACCTTTAATTTGTGCGAGATAGTCAATAATAGATTTTTTTCCAAAGAAATTAAGATCTTTCGCGCAATATTTACTGCAGTAAAGCAATGCTTTTGGAGAATTTACGAAAGCACCACCACGCTCAGGACGGCAGAAACCGACAAATCCATATATCCATGCTTTGCGAATTAAAGCACGTATGGAGAAGTCAGGAATACCAGAGGGGAAGAATAACAACGCATGATAATGAGGGCGCCGAGTACTCTTACTGCCATACTCAGGGAATATAATATACCGAAATCCATTGATCCGAAATCTACGAAAAATATACATACGTAACTTTTTCAAGAAGGCGGTTATATGCGCATGGCTAAAAACCGATTCTTTGAAATTATATGCATGATCAGAGTATATAGGTAAATTAGCATTATTGTATGTCAAAGTAGCAAAAGCGGTAAGACCTTCCAATTCTTTATTAGCTAACCATTCGGCATAAATACGTGTAGCCCATTGATTCTGCATATTTTGTCGGCAGGAAAGACAGTGACCGCAGGGTACTTGAATATCCACGGCATCATACGCGGGAGCATACGATACCGTAGGGTTAATAATAGTAAGAGGTTGTAAACAAGCCATAACTAATAAAATTTGGCGGCAAATATAGTATAATTTTGCAACATGGCAAAATTTTTTCTCAGTAAATTTGTAAAATAGTAGTATTTTATATATAAATTTAGTTGTTTCCACAACTTGACATAACTATGTTGTCAACTGACCTATTTATGTCAAGTTAGGGGGTTGGCTACGAGCTACGCGCCAAGAAATTCGACCGAATAGTAGCCCGTTCGTAGGGCGGAAAATGATCAATATTTTAGTTTTTATTGTTAATAGATTATAAGATTTGAAAAAGGACACAAAATATATGAGATAATATAAAGGCGATTCAGTTGTTAGCGCGTCATGGGTTTACTTTTGCGGGTCAACAACCGAAACGCGATTTTTTGATATAGCCGAGGCAAGCAAAGCTTGCTTTTACGTCCTTGCGACGGAAGCACTACTAATGAAACGTGGGGAAATATCTCCGCTCCCTTCGCTGCGCTACGGAACCGCGGAGATGAGCACATTTAATTGAACGTAGCTTTTGCGGGTCGCATACGCTGAAAATTACGGAAGCGGGCCAACAACGCACGAGACAAACTCGCAACGATTTGCAAACTGTAGTTTACAAAATAAGCACTAAAATCAACTATTTTATAATAAAATACCAATTTTATTGCATTTTTCTTGGTAGTTTAATAATTTATGCGTATCTTTGCAGTGCAAACAAGAAATAATAACACCTAAAACTTAGACATCATGATCACTCACTATTACACAATCTGCTCACTACAAAAAGGAGAACACACGGAACTATGTAGCTTTAAAAAATCAAAAGAAAGAGATTTTTGCTATAATCACTTTAAAGGAATTATTAAAAATGCTGGTGCAAAAATTCTATCTGAAGATGAAACGTCTATAACATACGAAATAAATTTAATAATTACAACAATGTACAAATCCGAAAAATATAGCTGATATGAAAAAAGAACACGCTTGCAAAGTTACCACAAAGTGGAGCTTTAACGGAGAACAAATCCACGAAGAATTATTTAAATATTTTTGGTCTATAGGATACAAACGAAATGAAGAAGAAGATACAACAACATGTATATACAAAACAACACCAGCACAAATAAAAAAGGCACTAATAGGACTAAAAAAACACGACCTAATAAAAATTGAAAAATTATTTTAACTATGAAAAGAGGACGGCCACAAATCGAAGGGAAGCCACATACGTGGGTAATTCCTGAGGACATACTATATATAAAAGAAGAAAAGGGCATCGCCTATCTATGGCAATGCGTAAGAACAATGTACAAAATAGAAAAAGCAGCGGTATTTTAACCGCTGCTTTCTCTTAGTGTAAAGGCTCAATAAAGGGATCATTTTGGCCACCATGCGGTGACTTGTTAACTCTACGGCCTGTAGAACTACTGCCATAAAGGTACTCCTGAGCTTTACTGCGTGTTTTATTACCGATTTCGGCCTCGGATTTGTAGTTATACCAATATATGGCCAAATCATCAAGCGCTTGTTTATTCTCCTCATTATGCTCAAAGAACTTTGTACCGAGTTCTTTCTTAACTTCACCTTCAAAGCCTGCTATATAAGCCTGCTTATCAAGCAAAACGGCATGAGAACGCGCTTCTTCTGATGATGCACGGTTAAACTCTTGCTTAGTTTTTTCCGTATTGATCTGCTCGCGAGCGAGTGCAGCGTCAGCATAATTAGAGGCAACTCTACTTAATAACTCTGCTTTTTCTGCACCTACCAACTGCTTTATGCGGTCGGTTTGTTGCTGCAGATTTTGAGCACTGGCTAATAGTTGCTTTTGCTGAGCTTGCTCAGTATGCAACTTTTCGCCATTGAGATCAGTGCGCGACCTGCTTTCAAGATTTGCGTAAAAAACTGCTTTAATATTCTCATCAAGAGTTTGCGCTTTGTACTGCATTTCATAATCAAGCAAGCCATTTTCTAAGCCTATTTTCGCAATCTCCGCTTGCAGTTGAGCATCGAGGTATTTATTACGCGTTTTGTTAATATCTTCCTCAGATGACGCTTTACCAGCGTCTGCAAGATTCTTTTTAGTTTGGCTATCAGCAAGTGCTGCAGATACAGCATCACCAACAACGCTACTATAAAGTGAAGACATATTTAGTGCGGAAACGCTACCACCTGAAGAAGTAGAACCGTTTGTTATGTTTGAACCAGGAGCACCAGGAGAAGGACCAGTTACACCAGGGCTGACTAACTGACCATTCGCAGATGCAGGATTTAGACCTGCAGCGCGCAAACCGTTTGCTTGCATCAGAGCGGAGTTAGCTGCAAACTTAGTGTTATAATCCTGCTCACTTTTGAGCATGGCCATACTATTAGCATGAGTTTGCCCAAGTATGGTATTTTGTTGCGCGGCATTTAGTGCTGCCTGCTCGCGCATCATATCCTGATTATAGCGGAACATCTGATTATTTAAATTTCTGCTATATTGATATGCGCGTTCTTGGCTTGCAGCAGTTTCGCCTGCGCTCATGGACGCGGACGCAAGACTACTTAGACCTGCAACCGCAGCATCAAAATCACCCATAGTTTATGCTTTTTCTACTGAAACGGAATCGCCGTAGGGATCAGTGTCAAAGGAATCCTTCAACGGCATCATACCTGCGAAGTAATTAAGCGTTACACTATTATGCAACATAAAATTATCTTCCAACGGCAAATTATCAAATAAATCATATTCGGCCTCATAGTCAAGAGCTACACCGATTTGTCCGCTATCATAGAATATGCGGTCAAAGTTACCGAAGAACTCGTTATTACCAAGATAACGCAATGCAGGGCTAACCGTTGGAACTTTATCAGCATGCACAAACCAATAAGCGCGGCTATCTTCGGTTTCATCACCTCCTATAGGAACTATAGAAGCCAATTCTACGTGACGATCAAGGTAATAAGGCATAAGTGCTTTACGTAGACTGCGAACACGGAAATCACCGTTAACACGATTGTTTTTTACCTTAAAACCACTGTATCTAGGTATAAAGCCGAAAGTATCATTAAGGCCATAATTCAAACCTGCACCAAGGTCAACTTCTGCGGCACCAATATAACAACGCTTAGGAGTAGCTTCAAATCCAAGTGCATCAAACTTAGGTGTAAAGAACTCAAGCGCAGTTTGGGGCAAAAGATCATAATCCAAACCCTGATAATAACCGGTTCGAGGTACAACGCAAGAAAGAACCAAGAAATAACCTGCACGCTTTACGTCATAGTTCATAAACCCAGTACCACCTGAAGAAGTAGAACGACCTGCAAACTCGCCTAACTTTTGATCCTGATAATCTGATGATGCATAAATGTCATTAATCTCGATCTTCTGATTAAAAGAACCGATAAAATTTATACGCTTGTTATCGTCAACACTACCAAGACCATGAGCAGCAAAATACTTATCTATACGTTTACCAAGCGCAGTATTTGTATTTACGAAAGTAAGCAAACGCTGCATAGCACTCATTAAAGTTGGATTAATACTGTTAACTTCACGTGGTTGGGCATTATTTCCAGAAGATATAGATGCAGGATCACCGTCAGAGTCAACCATAGAAAGGTTATAGCCTGAACTCTTAGATGTAGTATCAATATGCGCGGTAAAATAATCAGGATCACAAACATAATAACATTCGGTCAAAGACTTAAAAAAAGCATCAAGCATGCGCTTGCGCTGACCATCAGGCTGATACCATTTAGTGTTATCATTAGATTGTGCATGATATTGGATCATACCATATGCATCAGTACCTTCCCAGTTAATGTCCTGCTTAGGGTGATAAATATCAAACCATGCTTTATAATAAGCAAAAAGAGGAAGAATAGAAACGAGTTGATGATCTGCTGCAGAAGTCTCAGGAGATACAGTATAACCAAGACCTGTTAATATCTTAAAAAGATTTTTAGCACGCTTACGCATTTTGACCGCAACACGGCAACGATTTCCAGGGCCACCATCAACATCAGATAAAATAAAGTCTGCACCTTCAGGCCAAATAGTATAACCTTCACGATATTCAAATTGATAAGATTCTACGTTAACTTCATAATGAGAACGCAGAAAAGCGGTTATCTGATTTTCATAAGAAGGTAAACGCATAACGTTTAAACGATGCACATTCGTGGGTGTATCATCACTATCTTCAAATGTGGTAAAATCACACCAACGGAGGATTTCTCCGAATAGCTGATGCAAATAAATACGAGGCACGTTAGTAGGTACATAGTTAACACCGGTACCGCTATAGTACTGCGTTTTAGATATAAGATTCTCATAAGGCATATAAATGTCGCTCATGGGCACAAAGTAGGCCGTATGTTTGAGGAAATACCGACCAAACGAAGGCACGGTTATAGGGTTTAGTCGGACAAATGTACCGATATTGCAGGATATTTTGGTATCACCAGCGCACAATTGTTTAACAAGAGGCTGCACAAAGCCTATATCAGATGTAGTATTTACATCATGCGAAAGGTCAAACTTGTTTTTTTTGAGCCTATCAAGACCTACATTAATCTTCATGAGTTTCGGAATTTTCAAGATTAGTAACTAACATTTCGGCAGAATCTGCAATGTTTGCAGGGTCAGTAGGATTCAGCAATGATCCGCAAGGAACTTGCTGCAGAGGCACACCTGAGGCCAGCTGGGCCTCGATAGTCATTTCTTCACGTGTAGGCAAATTTGGCTGATTTTCAGCCGCAGTGATGTCTATCACGTCAGAAAGTACTGAACCGTCCGCTTGTGGAACTTGGACGGACGCGTATATTTTACCAAATACACGCGGAACGTAATTAGCACGTTTTGGGTACATAATTAAACAGGAGTTAATGAAAAATAAAATTTATCTCGCAACTCTTTTGCGAGGTTATTATTATGTTCTTCTATCTTCAAATTATTGGATTTGCGACACGCAACTAATTTATTATATAAGTCAAGTATTTCATTAAAACCTGCAAAGCACGGCAGATCATCAAAAAGGTTATTTTGAGCTATCAAATAACGAGGCGCTTGCCGATAAATGCTACCACGTAGTATTCCCTTTTCACCTTCCGGAACTTGACGGAATTTATCTCTACGAGAAAGGGCGAACCATCGCAAACTTTCTGCAGCGTCTATAAGGGTATATAAATCTGCGGTTTTGGGATTTACGTTAAATTCATACATGGCATTATACTCGTAACTTCGACCGCGATAATATTTTGCATATACGCATAAGTCATAAGTGTTTCGACCGTCCAGTAGCTGCACAAGATGCTCATGTAGGTCAAGCGCATTATTAAACCTACCTTTAGTTACCTCATAAATATCTTTGTTTGTAGAGATAGAGGAAAGACCAATGAAGGTTATATCATGGTACATTTTTTGAGCTTTGATACGCAATAGGTACTTATCACGTAAAGAGAGAATTTTAGCACCTTCTGCTGATACAACACGCACACCGTAGTTATTAACTTCATAGCAGGAAGTGCGAAATATATAATCAGGTAATGCATAAGCACCTTCTAAACCTTCAAAACGCACTCCTTTAGTAATAGCATCTTCCAGTTTGTCGGCATGAAGATATCGCAATAAGACACTTTTACCAAATCCTTTGCTTTGATAGTGCCTGGGAACATGCTGACTAAAGAGTTTTTTGCGCTCTTCATCACCTTTAATTTGTGCGAGATAGTCAATAATAGATTTTTTTCCAAAGAAATTAAGATCTTTCGCGCAATATTTACTGCAGTAAAGCAATGCTTTTGGAGAATTTACGAAAGCACCACCACGCTCAGGACGGCAGAAACCGACAAATCCATATATCCATGCTTTGCGAATTAAAGCACGTATGGAGAAGTCAGGAATACCAGAGGGGAAGAATAACAACGCATGATAATGAGGGCGCCGAGTACTCTTACTGCCATACTCAGGGAATATAATATACCGAAATCCATTGATCCGAAATCTACGAAAAATATACATACGTAACTTTTTCAAGAAGGCGGTTATATGCGCATGGCTAAAAACCGATTCTTTGAAATTATATGCATGATCAGAGTATATAGGTAAATTAGCATTATTGTATGTCAAAGTAGCAAAAGCGGTAAGACCTTCCAATTCTTTATTAGCTAACCATTCGGCATAAATACGTGTAGCCCATTGATTCTGCATATTTTGTCGGCAGGAAAGACAGTGACCGCAGGGTACTTGAATATCCACGGCATCATACGCGGGAGCATACGATACCGTAGGGTTAATAATAGTAAGAGGTTGTAAACAAGCCATAACTAATAAAATTTGGCGGCAAATATAGTATAATTTTGCAACATGGCAAAATTTTTTCTCAGTAAATTTGTAAAATAGTAGTATTTTATATATAAATTTAGTTGTTTCCACAACTTGACATAACTATGTTGTCAACTGACCTATTTATGTCAAGTTAGGGGGTTGGCTACGAGCTACGCGCCAAGAAATTCGACCGAATAGTAGCCCGTTCGTAGGGCGGAAAATGATCAATATTTTAGTTTTTATTGTTAATAGATTATAAGATTTGAAAAAGGACACAAAATATATGAGATAATATAAAGGCGATTCAGTTGTTAGCGCGTCATGGGTTTACTTTTGCGGGTCAACAACCGAAACGCGATTTTTTGATATAGCCGAGGCAAGCAAAGCTTGCTTTTACGTCCTTGCGACGGAAGCACTACTAATGAAACGTGGGGAAATATCTCCGCTCCCTTCGCTGCGCTACGGAACCGCGGAGATGAGCACATTTAATTGAACGTAGCTTTTGCGGGTCGCATACGCTGAAAATTACGGAAGCGGGCCAACAACGCACGAGACAAACTCGCAACGATTTGCAAACTGTAGTTTACAAAATAAGCACTAAAATCAACTATTTTATAATAAAATACCAATTTTATTGCATTTTTCTTGGTAGTTTAATAATTTATGCGTATCTTTGCAGTGCAAACAAGAAATAATAACACCTAAAACTTAGACATCATGATCACTCACTATTACACAATCTGCTCACTACAAAAAGGAGAACACACGGAACTATGTAGCTTTAAAAAATCAAAAGAAAGAGATTTTTGCTATAATCACTTTAAAGGAATTATTAAAAATGCTGGTGCAAAAATTCTATCTGAAGATGAAACGTCTATAACATACGAAATAAATTTAATAATTACAACAATGTACAAATCCGAAAAATATAGCTGATATGAAAAAAGAACACGCTTGCAAAGTTACCACAAAGTGGAGCTTTAACGGAGAACAAATCCACGAAGAATTATTTAAATATTTTTGGTCTATAGGATACAAACGAAATGAAGAAGAAGATACAACAACATGTATATACAAAACAACACCAGCACAAATAAAAAAGGCACTAATAGGACTAAAAAAACACGACCTAATAAAAATTGAAAAATTATTTTAACTATGAAAAGAGGACGGCCACAAATCGAAGGGAAGCCACATACGTGGGTAATTCCTGAGGACATACTATATATAAAAGAAGAAAAGGGCATCGCCTATCTATGGCAATGCGTAAGAACAATGTACAAAATAGAAAAAGCAGCGGTATTTTAACCGCTGCTTTCTCTTAGTGTAAAGGCTCAATAAAGGGATCATTTTGGCCACCATGCGGTGACTTGTTAACTCTACGGCCTGTAGAACTACTGCCATAAAGGTACTCCTGAGCTTTACTGCGTGTTTTATTACCGATTTCGGCCTCGGATTTGTAGTTATACCAATATATGGCCAAATCATCAAGCGCTTGTTTATTCTCCTCATTATGCTCAAAGAACTTTGTACCGAGTTCTTTCTTAACTTCACCTTCAAAGCCTGCTATATAAGCCTGCTTATCAAGCAAAACGGCATGAGAACGCGCTTCTTCTGATGATGCACGGTTAAACTCTTGCTTAGTTTTTTCCGTATTGATCTGCTCGCGAGCGAGTGCAGCGTCAGCATAATTAGAGGCAACTCTACTTAATAACTCTGCTTTTTCTGCACCTACCAACTGCTTTATGCGGTCGGTTTGTTGCTGCAGATTTTGAGCACTGGCTAATAGTTGCTTTTGCTGAGCTTGCTCAGTATGCAACTTTTCGCCATTGAGATCAGTGCGCGACCTGCTTTCAAGATTTGCGTAAAAAACTGCTTTAATATTCTCATCAAGAGTTTGCGCTTTGTACTGCATTTCATAATCAAGCAAGCCATTTTCTAAGCCTATTTTCGCAATCTCCGCTTGCAGTTGAGCATCGAGGTATTTATTACGCGTTTTGTTAATATCTTCCTCAGATGACGCTTTACCAGCGTCTGCAAGATTCTTTTTAGTTTGGCTATCAGCAAGTGCTGCAGATACAGCATCACCAACAACGCTACTATAAAGTGAAGACATATTTAGTGCGGAAACGCTACCACCTGAAGAAGTAGAACCGTTTGTTATGTTTGAACCAGGAGCACCAGGAGAAGGACCAGTTACACCAGGGCTGACTAACTGACCATTCGCAGATGCAGGATTTAGACCTGCAGCGCGCAAACCGTTTGCTTGCATCAGAGCGGAGTTAGCTGCAAACTTAGTGTTATAATCCTGCTCACTTTTGAGCATGGCCATACTATTAGCATGAGTTTGCCCAAGTATGGTATTTTGTTGCGCGGCATTTAGTGCTGCCTGCTCGCGCATCATATCCTGATTATAGCGGAACATCTGATTATTTAAATTTCTGCTATATTGATATGCGCGTTCTTGGCTTGCAGCAGTTTCGCCTGCGCTCATGGACGCGGACGCAAGACTACTTAGACCTGCAACCGCAGCATCAAAATCACCCATAGTTTATGCTTTTTCTACTGAAACGGAATCGCCGTAGGGATCAGTGTCAAAGGAATCCTTCAACGGCATCATACCTGCGAAGTAATTAAGCGTTACACTATTATGCAACATAAAATTATCTTCCAACGGCAAATTATCAAATAAATCATATTCGGCCTCATAGTCAAGAGCTACACCGATTTGTCCGCTATCATAGAATATGCGGTCAAAGTTACCGAAGAACTCGTTATTACCAAGATAACGCAATGCAGGGCTAACCGTTGGAACTTTATCAGCATGCACAAACCAATAAGCGCGGCTATCTTCGGTTTCATCACCTCCTATAGGAACTATAGAAGCCAATTCTACGTGACGATCAAGGTAATAAGGCATAAGTGCTTTACGTAGACTGCGAACACGGAAATCACCGTTAACACGATTGTTTTTTACCTTAAAACCACTGTATCTAGGTATAAAGCCGAAAGTATCATTAAGGCCATAATTCAAACCTGCACCAAGGTCAACTTCTGCGGCACCAATATAACAACGCTTAGGAGTAGCTTCAAATCCAAGTGCATCAAACTTAGGTGTAAAGAACTCAAGCGCAGTTTGGGGCAAAAGATCATAATCCAAACCCTGATAATAACCGGTTCGAGGTACAACGCAAGAAAGAACCAAGAAATAACCTGCACGCTTTACGTCATAGTTCATAAACCCAGTACCACCTGAAGAAGTAGAACGACCTGCAAACTCGCCTAACTTTTGATCCTGATAATCTGATGATGCATAAATGTCATTAATCTCGATCTTCTGATTAAAAGAACCGATAAAATTTATACGCTTGTTATCGTCAACACTACCAAGACCATGAGCAGCAAAATACTTATCTATACGTTTACCAAGCGCAGTATTTGTATTTACGAAAGTAAGCAAACGCTGCATAGCACTCATTAAAGTTGGATTAATACTGTTAACTTCACGTGGTTGGGCATTATTTCCAGAAGATATAGATGCAGGATCACCGTCAGAGTCAACCATAGAAAGGTTATAGCCTGAACTCTTAGATGTAGTATCAATATGCGCGGTAAAATAATCAGGATCACAAACATAATAACATTCGGTCAAAGACTTAAAAAAAGCATCAAGCATGCGCTTGCGCTGACCATCAGGCTGATACCATTTAGTGTTATCATTAGATTGTGCATGATATTGGATCATACCATATGCATCAGTACCTTCCCAGTTAATGTCCTGCTTAGGGTGATAAATATCAAACCATGCTTTATAATAAGCAAAAAGAGGAAGAATAGAAACGAGTTGATGATCTGCTGCAGAAGTCTCAGGAGATACAGTATAACCAAGACCTGTTAATATCTTAAAAAGATTTTTAGCACGCTTACGCATTTTGACCGCAACACGGCAACGATTTCCAGGGCCACCATCAACATCAGATAAAATAAAGTCTGCACCTTCAGGCCAAATAGTATAACCTTCACGATATTCAAATTGATAAGATTCTACGTTAACTTCATAATGAGAACGCAGAAAAGCGGTTATCTGATTTTCATAAGAAGGTAAACGCATAACGTTTAAACGATGCACATTCGTGGGTGTATCATCACTATCTTCAAATGTGGTAAAATCACACCAACGGAGGATTTCTCCGAATAGCTGATGCAAATAAATACGAGGCACGTTAGTAGGTACATAGTTAACACCGGTACCGCTATAGTACTGCGTTTTAGATATAAGATTCTCATAAGGCATATAAATGTCGCTCATGGGCACAAAGTAGGCCGTATGTTTGAGGAAATACCGACCAAACGAAGGCACGGTTATAGGGTTTAGTCGGACAAATGTACCGATATTGCAGGATATTTTGGTATCACCAGCGCACAATTGTTTAACAAGAGGCTGCACAAAGCCTATATCAGATGTAGTATT
Organism: Cylicocyclus nassatus; assembly: GCA_958299035.1. Classification (NCBI taxonomy): domain Eukaryota; kingdom Metazoa; phylum Nematoda; class Chromadorea; order Rhabditida; family Strongylidae; genus Cylicocyclus; species Cylicocyclus nassatus. The sequence continues at coordinate 17,432 of CATQJL010000140.1, forward strand.
TACATCATGCGAAAGGTCAAACTTGTTTTTTTTGAGCCTATCAAGACCTACATTAATCTTCATGAGTTTCGGAATTTTCAAGATTAGTAACTAACATTTCGGCAGAATCTGCAATGTTTGCAGGGTCAGTAGGATTCAGCAATGATCCGCAAGGAACTTGCTGCAGAGGCACACCTGAGGCCAGCTGGGCCTCGATAGTCATTTCTTCACGTGTAGGCAAATTTGGCTGATTTTCAGCCGCAGTGATGTCTATCACGTCAGAAAGTACTGAACCGTCCGCTTGTGGAACTTGGACGGACGCGTATATTTTACCAAATACACGCGGAACGTAATTAGCACGTTTTGGGTACATAATTAAACAGGAGTTAATGAAAAATAAAATTTATCTCGCAACTCTTTTGCGAGGTTATTATTATGTTCTTCTATCTTCAAATTATTGGATTTGCGACACGCAACTAATTTATTATATAAGTCAAGTATTTCATTAAAACCTGCAAAGCACGGCAGATCATCAAAAAGGTTATTTTGAGCTATCAAATAACGAGGCGCTTGCCGATAAATGCTACCACGTAGTATTCCCTTTTCACCTTCCGGAACTTGACGGAATTTATCTCTACGAGAAAGGGCGAACCATCGCAAACTTTCTGCAGCGTCTATAAGGGTATATAAATCTGCGGTTTTGGGATTTACGTTAAATTCATACATGGCATTATACTCGTAACTTCGACCGCGATAATATTTTGCATATACGCATAAGTCATAAGTGTTTCGACCGTCCAGTAGCTGCACAAGATGCTCATGTAGGTCAAGCGCATTATTAAACCTACCTTTAGTTACCTCATAAATATCTTTGTTTGTAGAGATAGAGGAAAGACCAATGAAGGTTATATCATGGTACATTTTTTGAGCTTTGATACGCAATAGGTACTTATCACGTAAAGAGAGAATTTTAGCACCTTCTGCTGATACAACACGCACACCGTAGTTATTAACTTCATAGCAGGAAGTGCGAAATATATAATCAGGTAATGCATAAGCACCTTCTAAACCTTCAAAACGCACTCCTTTAGTAATAGCATCTTCCAGTTTGTCGGCATGAAGATATCGCAATAAGACACTTTTACCAAATCCTTTGCTTTGATAGTGCCTGGGAACATGCTGACTAAAGAGTTTTTTGCGCTCTTCATCACCTTTAATTTGTGCGAGATAGTCAATAATAGATTTTTTTCCAAAGAAATTAAGATCTTTCGCGCAATATTTACTGCAGTAAAGCAATGCTTTTGGAGAATTTACGAAAGCACCACCACGCTCAGGACGGCAGAAACCGACAAATCCATATATCCATGCTTTGCGAATTAAAGCACGTATGGAGAAGTCAGGAATACCAGAGGGGAAGAATAACAACGCATGATAATGAGGGCGCCGAGTACTCTTACTGCCATACTCAGGGAATATAATATACCGAAATCCATTGATCCGAAATCTACGAAAAATATACATACGTAACTTTTTCAAGAAGGCGGTTATATGCGCATGGCTAAAAACCGATTCTTTGAAATTATATGCATGATCAGAGTATATAGGTAAATTAGCATTATTGTATGTCAAAGTAGCAAAAGCGGTAAGACCTTCCAATTCTTTATTAGCTAACCATTCGGCATAAATACGTGTAGCCCATTGATTCTGCATATTTTGTCGGCAGGAAAGACAGTGACCGCAGGGTACTTGAATATCCACGGCATCATACGCGGGAGCATACGATACCGTAGGGTTAATAATAGTAAGAGGTTGTAAACAAGCCATAACTAATAAAATTTGGCGGCAAATATAGTATAATTTTGCAACATGGCAAAATTTTTTCTCAGTAAATTTGTAAAATAGTAGTATTTTATATATAAATTTAGTTGTTTCCACAACTTGACATAACTATGTTGTCAACTGACCTATTTATGTCAAGTTAGGGGGTTGGCTACGAGCTACGCGCCAAGAAATTCGACCGAATAGTAGCCCGTTCGTAGGGCGGAAAATGATCAATATTTTAGTTTTTATTGTTAATAGATTATAAGATTTGAAAAAGGACACAAAATATATGAGATAATATAAAGGCGATTCAGTTGTTAGCGCGTCATGGGTTTACTTTTGCGGGTCAACAACCGAAACGCGATTTTTTGATATAGCCGAGGCAAGCAAAGCTTGCTTTTACGTCCTTGCGACGGAAGCACTACTAATGAAACGTGGGGAAATATCTCCGCTCCCTTCGCTGCGCTACGGAACCGCGGAGATGAGCACATTTAATTGAACGTAGCTTTTGCGGGTCGCATACGCTGAAAATTACGGAAGCGGGCCAACAACGCACGAGACAAACTCGCAACGATTTGCAAACTGTAGTTTACAAAATAAGCACTAAAATCAACTATTTTATAATAAAATACCAATTTTATTGCATTTTTCTTGGTAGTTTAATAATTTATGCGTATCTTTGCAGTGCAAACAAGAAATAATAACACCTAAAACTTAGACATCATGATCACTCACTATTACACAATCTGCTCACTACAAAAAGGAGAACACACGGAACTATGTAGCTTTAAAAAATCAAAAGAAAGAGATTTTTGCTATAATCACTTTAAAGGAATTATTAAAAATGCTGGTGCAAAAATTCTATCTGAAGATGAAACGTCTATAACATACGAAATAAATTTAATAATTACAACAATGTACAAATCCGAAAAATATAGCTGATATGAAAAAAGAACACGCTTGCAAAGTTACCACAAAGTGGAGCTTTAACGGAGAACAAATCCACGAAGAATTATTTAAATATTTTTGGTCTATAGGATACAAACGAAATGAAGAAGAAGATACAACAACATGTATATACAAAACAACACCAGCACAAATAAAAAAGGCACTAATAGGACTAAAAAAACACGACCTAATAAAAATTGAAAAATTATTTTAACTATGAAAAGAGGACGGCCACAAATCGAAGGGAAGCCACATACGTGGGTAATTCCTGAGGACATACTATATATAAAAGAAGAAAAGGGCATCGCCTATCTATGGCAATGCGTAAGAACAATGTACAAAATAGAAAAAGCAGCGGTATTTTAACCGCTGCTTTCTCTTAGTGTAAAGGCTCAATAAAGGGATCATTTTGGCCACCATGCGGTGACTTGTTAACTCTACGGCCTGTAGAACTACTGCCATAAAGGTACTCCTGAGCTTTACTGCGTGTTTTATTACCGATTTCGGCCTCGGATTTGTAGTTATACCAATATATGGCCAAATCATCAAGCGCTTGTTTATTCTCCTCATTATGCTCAAAGAACTTTGTACCGAGTTCTTTCTTAACTTCACCTTCAAAGCCTGCTATATAAGCCTGCTTATCAAGCAAAACGGCATGAGAACGCGCTTCTTCTGATGATGCACGGTTAAACTCTTGCTTAGTTTTTTCCGTATTGATCTGCTCGCGAGCGAGTGCAGCGTCAGCATAATTAGAGGCAACTCTACTTAATAACTCTGCTTTTTCTGCACCTACCAACTGCTTTATGCGGTCGGTTTGTTGCTGCAGATTTTGAGCACTGGCTAATAGTTGCTTTTGCTGAGCTTGCTCAGTATGCAACTTTTCGCCATTGAGATCAGTGCGCGACCTGCTTTCAAGATTTGCGTAAAAAACTGCTTTAATATTCTCATCAAGAGTTTGCGCTTTGTACTGCATTTCATAATCAAGCAAGCCATTTTCTAAGCCTATTTTCGCAATCTCCGCTTGCAGTTGAGCATCGAGGTATTTATTACGCGTTTTGTTAATATCTTCCTCAGATGACGCTTTACCAGCGTCTGCAAGATTCTTTTTAGTTTGGCTATCAGCAAGTGCTGCAGATACAGCATCACCAACAACGCTACTATAAAGTGAAGACATATTTAGTGCGGAAACGCTACCACCTGAAGAAGTAGAACCGTTTGTTATGTTTGAACCAGGAGCACCAGGAGAAGGACCAGTTACACCAGGGCTGACTAACTGACCATTCGCAGATGCAGGATTTAGACCTGCAGCGCGCAAACCGTTTGCTTGCATCAGAGCGGAGTTAGCTGCAAACTTAGTGTTATAATCCTGCTCACTTTTGAGCATGGCCATACTATTAGCATGAGTTTGCCCAAGTATGGTATTTTGTTGCGCGGCATTTAGTGCTGCCTGCTCGCGCATCATATCCTGATTATAGCGGAACATCTGATTATTTAAATTTCTGCTATATTGATATGCGCGTTCTTGGCTTGCAGCAGTTTCGCCTGCGCTCATGGACGCGGACGCAAGACTACTTAGACCTGCAACCGCAGCATCAAAATCACCCATAGTTTATGCTTTTTCTACTGAAACGGAATCGCCGTAGGGATCAGTGTCAAAGGAATCCTTCAACGGCATCATACCTGCGAAGTAATTAAGCGTTACACTATTATGCAACATAAAATTATCTTCCAACGGCAAATTATCAAATAAATCATATTCGGCCTCATAGTCAAGAGCTACACCGATTTGTCCGCTATCATAGAATATGCGGTCAAAGTTACCGAAGAACTCGTTATTACCAAGATAACGCAATGCAGGGCTAACCGTTGGAACTTTATCAGCATGCACAAACCAATAAGCGCGGCTATCTTCGGTTTCATCACCTCCTATAGGAACTATAGAAGCCAATTCTACGTGACGATCAAGGTAATAAGGCATAAGTGCTTTACGTAGACTGCGAACACGGAAATCACCGTTAACACGATTGTTTTTTACCTTAAAACCACTGTATCTAGGTATAAAGCCGAAAGTATCATTAAGGCCATAATTCAAACCTGCACCAAGGTCAACTTCTGCGGCACCAATATAACAACGCTTAGGAGTAGCTTCAAATCCAAGTGCATCAAACTTAGGTGTAAAGAACTCAAGCGCAGTTTGGGGCAAAAGATCATAATCCAAACCCTGATAATAACCGGTTCGAGGTACAACGCAAGAAAGAACCAAGAAATAACCTGCACGCTTTACGTCATAGTTCATAAACCCAGTACCACCTGAAGAAGTAGAACGACCTGCAAACTCGCCTAACTTTTGATCCTGATAATCTGATGATGCATAAATGTCATTAATCTCGATCTTCTGATTAAAAGAACCGATAAAATTTATACGCTTGTTATCGTCAACACTACCAAGACCATGAGCAGCAAAATACTTATCTATACGTTTACCAAGCGCAGTATTTGTATTTACGAAAGTAAGCAAACGCTGCATAGCACTCATTAAAGTTGGATTAATACTGTTAACTTCACGTGGTTGGGCATTATTTCCAGAAGATATAGATGCAGGATCACCGTCAGAGTCAACCATAGAAAGGTTATAGCCTGAACTCTTAGATGTAGTATCAATATGCGCGGTAAAATAATCAGGATCACAAACATAATAACATTCGGTCAAAGACTTAAAAAAAGCATCAAGCATGCGCTTGCGCTGACCATCAGGCTGATACCATTTAGTGTTATCATTAGATTGTGCATGATATTGGATCATACCATATGCATCAGTACCTTCCCAGTTAATGTCCTGCTTAGGGTGATAAATATCAAACCATGCTTTATAATAAGCAAAAAGAGGAAGAATAGAAACGAGTTGATGATCTGCTGCAGAAGTCTCAGGAGATACAGTATAACCAAGACCTGTTAATATCTTAAAAAGATTTTTAGCACGCTTACGCATTTTGACCGCAACA
>CATQJL010000141.1:0-22960 GCA_958299035.1 Cylicocyclus nassatus
GACTGAACGGCGTGCTGGACTGGATTTTCGTAATGGGAAGCCTGCATTGTCGCACTCTGAAGGGTCGGCGTAGAAGAACCGGAACCGCCAGCAGACAAAAGCGGATTGAGGCCAGCTGCACGAAGGTCGGCCACCTCACGCTGATGAGCGGAATTTGCCATGTCAATTTGAGTGGCGTTGTTCATGGCAGCAATAGAAAGATTCTGATTGTTCGCGGCCTGAGTGGCGGAAATATTGCTCTTGTTGGTATACAAGGCTCCAGCCGTTGTCACACCAGCTGCAATCAGGGAAGCGAGAGCGGCATCATCAACACCGAACATTACCGACCTCCAGTCAACTGAGAGAGCGTACGCGCATTGTGAACGTACTGCGGCGAGTAGGACGGAGAACCGCCATCAACGGCGAGATTGAGGCCATCCGACGAACGCTGGGCGGCGGAAAGGCGAGCCACATTCTTGCGCCACTTGCCATGACGAAGGCCCTTGAGCACCTTCTGAGCAGTGAAAAGGCCATGAGTGACGGGATTGAGGGCAGAGGCTTTGGAACCCTTCCGGAAAGGCCCTACAAGGCTCTTGGGAAGATTCCGCAATTGCTTCTTGGCAGACTTATGAAGCTTCTTGAGAAGGTTTTTCATAGAAGAGCGGTTTTGTGACGCATAGGATAACCGCAAACCTATCAGGGAAATTAGAGATGGTCCATCAGACCGGGGACGCTATAGCAACCCATCGGGCGGACACAATTGAGGTCGATGAGAGAATCGTAGACAATCTGCGGCTCATCGGTCACGGCAAGAACACGGTCAAGGGGGGGACGCTCCTCGATGAAATCAGAATTCAGGCGAGGCCGAGAAGTGAAATACTGGGCGAGATGCCAAGCATCAAGCGAGGTGGCGGACTGACTGCGAAGCTTACCGGTAATGCGGGACTGACCATACCGGTATTCGGCCCAACGTTCCTGAAAACCGAACACACGACCATCGTCAGTGTCGCCATTGAAATAGATTTCCTGATTCAAGACGGCTTGCTCAGAAAGATTGTGAAGGGCAGGCCAGTACCAATCAAACCGGGAACGGCGCGAAAACATCCGGTGAAGGCCCTGCTGGTAAGTGAGGTCGCAGCGGACACAAGCAAGGCCGAGAATCACGCAATGCTCAACAAAAGACTTGGTAAAGCCACAACGATTACCACCAACGCCGTAGGCGGTGAGATTACCCTGAGGGGTGAGGGAGGTATCCTCGGTAGCAGAAGTCTGAGCTACAGTGTGCAACTGAATGTTCATATGACCACCGCCAAGGTATTCCGGACGCTGGAGGCGGGAATCCGGAGACGTCACGCCGAAATGGGCATTGAGAATCTCGAAGAACCGAGTACCGGAACGAGCATCACGCTCAAGCAGACGCTGAATAGCAAAGGCCTCACGAAGAGCAGACACGGACGTAGCGGAAGCCTGATTTAGGTCGGCGTAAAGACCACGATTGACAACCAAAGGACGACGATCTGGCCACAGAGAAGAAGCCGGATAAATCATTTCCAAAGATTCACCCTTGTAAACAGGGCCACCATATCCTTCGGTAGAAACATCAGACCAAGCATCAAGAGCATTCACAGTGCCCGAATTGCGCGCAAGAACCATGCCACCTTTTTCTGGGTCAGTAGTAACCTGAAGGGCCTGATAATCAAGACCGTCATATCCGGTCACCGGGGCAAAGCCGGAGAGACCGACAGTGGAGGCGGGGCCCTTCTGAACGAAGGGGAGGCAACTCGTGAAATAGTCATGCCTCTTGCCACGGCGGAGAAGCTTGAAATTGTCGATATCGTCAGGGCCATCGCCGTCATCAAACGGAACTCGCTCCTGAAGGTTTTCGTCACGGAACCACTCATTCCAAATCATGTTATACGCACGATGCCAAAACGAAGTGGCCTTGAACTTACCATTGGTGAAATGACCGATAGGAAGACCGAGGTAATCGCTCAACGACTGTTCACCGATATCAAGCGTAGCCGCGACAGTATGACCCTTGAGCACCGGGGCGAGGAAGTCGGTGGAATCGTTGGGATTCGGGCGCTCACCCATCATGCGGGTAAAATTCTTCCACAGAATACGCAGAGGAACGGCGAAGAAAAACGTGTCAAGATAGATGTTGTCCATCACCGGGAGAGACATCGGAGAGGACAGACGCGCAAACTGGGTAATCTTGCAATTGAACGTGTCTCCCGGAAGAGCCTCATCAACATAGATAGGGACGAGGTATCCGGAATCAAATGCTGTCTTCCAAGTCATGTTGCGCTTGAAAGACGAACGGGGGATGCTGGCCTTGGGGACCTGGGCGAAAACGTGCTGAGACGAACTTTTCATGGGGAAGCCTCTAGAGGTTAATGGGGAAAACGCAACCGCTGGTAGTCAGACCAATGGCGGCGAGAATGGCGGCGGACGCAACACGGAGAAGCTCCGCAATACTCTTCAGGATAATCTTTTTCATGTGGAATCTCGTGGGAGGTTTACGCTGGTGGTGTCACCTAGCACAGTTACATCTAGTGGGAGGACGTGCTACCCGCCTCGGCGGCGGGCGAGGCAGGAGCCTCGGGTGACACATTGGCAGGGGCGGCAGGAGGTGGAGGCGTGATAAGACCGAGCTTGATAGCCTCGTCACGGTTATTCACATCATCAAGGAAATGAATCAGCGCCAGCGGCGAATTGTCAAAGCGGTCGCGAATGTCGGACGGCAGGGCCATAAACTGACGCTCAGCCTCGGCAAGCGCTTCCTGAGCCTCGGCAGGGTCAAGGGGCATGCGCGTGAAGTCTCCGAACTGAATGCGGCGGTCAGGAACCTGACCATGGGCGGCAAAAATGTTCTCAATCAGCGTGGACGGAAAATCAGCCTCATCGGTCATGGAAGGCATGGACGATTCCCACCCAACCACCCGGCGGTCGTAACGAGTGTTAAAGCGACGCATATTAGTTCTCCTTCCGGACCAGGTCGGCGGCGTTGCAGAGGTGCAAAGGCGTGTCAAAACCAGAGACGCGACCAGTCTCGACATCAAACTCGCCAAGCTGGTAGAGGGCGAAGTCTTCGGGGTGCTGGGCAACAATAGACTTGTCATCACGCAGATAATCACCGAACGAGCGAATGGCAGACTGAGCCGTTTCCATAACAGAAAGCGAGGCGAAGAAATCAGCCTTGACATCCTTGACGCACACAATAACACGCTTCATAACAGTAATCCTTTACAGTTGTTTAACGATGGAGAAAGTGTAATACAGAAGAAACAAAAATCATGTTGTAGAAACAACAATATGAGATTTTCTTGAGAAAAAGCGCGAGACGGCAATAAGTAGGAATAGCGCTTGAGATAAACCGCTAAAAGTAAGTTTTGTGCCGCTCGACGCTGACTGCTATCGCAGAAGAAAGTGAAGTGCTGAAAAAAAGTTTAAGATTTCGGCTTAGATGCGAGGAGTGCAGTTGGCCTTGTCTCGTAGACGCTTCTCCATAAGGGCCATCCGAGCAACATACTGGGCATGCTCTTCAGCATTATGAAGGTCGGAAAGCTCCGGCAAATCAAGCGTAGTACAGAAATCCTTCCGGACAAGCTTGACGATGTTGAAAACTGCGGGATCAATGGCCGGCATAATCTTGTCATAAAAGCGGGGCGGACGACAATTGTGACCATTGAAGCGCACTCTGTCCTTTAGAACATGCTCCGTCAGAAGGTCAACGGCGTAGACATCTCCGTGGAACAGCTTCAGCCAATCACGCCCAATGCCGGGCCGATTAGACATCCGGAGATAATCAGGCATGCGACCTTTGTACCAGTCATCGGCATTCTTCCCGGTAACCTTCTTCAGATTATAGCGGCAGACATAATTGATGGTTTTCGGAGTGACAGGCGCGACCGTGCTGAAGCCATCCGTCCACAACTTTTCAAGGGTAGCCGACCGGAACAGTCTCTGACCATCGGAGCCACGCCAAGGAGTAAGGTCGTCGAACTGAAGGCCGAAGAGAATAACGTGATAATGCGGCCTGAAAGTGGTACTGCCATACTCACCGCACATCAGGAACCGAATACGGAAACCTTCGAAATACTTCCGGAGACGCTTCATCCAAAGCTGGAAGGGTCGATGGTCAAGAGTCAACCGACCATCCTTGAGGCGAGGAACGTGCTTCTCATCAAAAGTGAGAGTGACGAAGGAGCCGGGAGAGCAAAGGGACTGCTCATGGTAGCACCGAATAGTCCACTCAAGAGACTTGCGCAGACGGCAGAAAATGCACTGCCCACACGGAAGCAGAACGTGTTCGACGTTGGACGGAAGGTCAAGAACAGAAGTTGGGCCTTGATATGCTCCACGCACATGAACTTCACGAGAGCCGTCCTTGCGTGTCCAAATAAAGGCGGAAAGGGGATGATAGCAACCCATACAGAACTCCTACAGAATTAAGCCCCTACGCCTCTGTAGGAAGGTTTCGGGGCAGGTACAAAACCTCACCGGGTAGCAAATCCGGCTGGGCATATTATATCACAGACGGACGCCTCCGCGCATGACCTGAGAAACATTTTTCTTATTCGTTTTCAGAGCAGTTTTAGTGAACAGACGGCGGGAACCCTTGCGGGAAAGCTTACGGCGTTTCATTTGAATAATCCTTTGTTTTGGGGGTGATTAAAAGGCATGCTTACCATCATGGTAAACCCTGAAAAGGTCATCCCGGTAAACATCAATCCAACGACGTGTGGAACCAGCGGAATGAGGAGCACCGGGAGAAACATTGGAATTGAGGCGGTCACGAATCGCATTAAGCGCCCTGCCAGTCTTGTCAAGAATACCATTGTCTTCCAGCCAATCCTTGACACCATCACCAATTTTCTTGCCCTTGTTATAAACATCATCAACCCAACGAGTTGCAGGATGCTCAACGGCATTGGCTTCGGCGATAGTCTTGCGAGTCTGAGCCTGCAGAAGCTTGTTCTGCTCGGCAAGGTTGGCATTCTGAGCAGAGAGATTGGAAGTCTCAGCGGCGGTTTTCAGATTGCCTAGCTGGTAGCTCTCGGAGATGTAGCGGCCCAACTGTCCGGCAGACTGAACGGCGTGCTGGACTGGATTTTCGTAATGGGAAGCCTGCATTGTCGCACTCTGAAGGGTCGGCGTAGAAGAACCGGAACCGCCAGCAGACAAAAGCGGATTGAGGCCAGCTGCACGAAGGTCGGCCACCTCACGCTGATGAGCGGAATTTGCCATGTCAATTTGAGTGGCGTTGTTCATGGCAGCAATAGAAAGATTCTGATTGTTCGCGGCCTGAGTGGCGGAAATATTGCTCTTGTTGGTATACAAGGCTCCAGCCGTTGTCACACCAGCTGCAATCAGGGAAGCGAGAGCGGCATCATCAACACCGAACATTACCGACCTCCAGTCAACTGAGAGAGCGTACGCGCATTGTGAACGTACTGCGGCGAGTAGGACGGAGAACCGCCATCAACGGCGAGATTGAGGCCATCCGACGAACGCTGGGCGGCGGAAAGGCGAGCCACATTCTTGCGCCACTTGCCATGACGAAGGCCCTTGAGCACCTTCTGAGCAGTGAAAAGGCCATGAGTGACGGGATTGAGGGCAGAGGCTTTGGAACCCTTCCGGAAAGGCCCTACAAGGCTCTTGGGAAGATTCCGCAATTGCTTCTTGGCAGACTTATGAAGCTTCTTGAGAAGGTTTTTCATAGAAGAGCGGTTTTGTGACGCATAGGATAACCGCAAACCTATCAGGGAAATTAGAGATGGTCCATCAGACCGGGGACGCTATAGCAACCCATCGGGCGGACACAATTGAGGTCGATGAGAGAATCGTAGACAATCTGCGGCTCATCGGTCACGGCAAGAACACGGTCAAGGGGGGGACGCTCCTCGATGAAATCAGAATTCAGGCGAGGCCGAGAAGTGAAATACTGGGCGAGATGCCAAGCATCAAGCGAGGTGGCGGACTGACTGCGAAGCTTACCGGTAATGCGGGACTGACCATACCGGTATTCGGCCCAACGTTCCTGAAAACCGAACACACGACCATCGTCAGTGTCGCCATTGAAATAGATTTCCTGATTCAAGACGGCTTGCTCAGAAAGATTGTGAAGGGCAGGCCAGTACCAATCAAACCGGGAACGGCGCGAAAACATCCGGTGAAGGCCCTGCTGGTAAGTGAGGTCGCAGCGGACACAAGCAAGGCCGAGAATCACGCAATGCTCAACAAAAGACTTGGTAAAGCCACAACGATTACCACCAACGCCGTAGGCGGTGAGATTACCCTGAGGGGTGAGGGAGGTATCCTCGGTAGCAGAAGTCTGAGCTACAGTGTGCAACTGAATGTTCATATGACCACCGCCAAGGTATTCCGGACGCTGGAGGCGGGAATCCGGAGACGTCACGCCGAAATGGGCATTGAGAATCTCGAAGAACCGAGTACCGGAACGAGCATCACGCTCAAGCAGACGCTGAATAGCAAAGGCCTCACGAAGAGCAGACACGGACGTAGCGGAAGCCTGATTTAGGTCGGCGTAAAGACCACGATTGACAACCAAAGGACGACGATCTGGCCACAGAGAAGAAGCCGGATAAATCATTTCCAAAGATTCACCCTTGTAAACAGGGCCACCATATCCTTCGGTAGAAACATCAGACCAAGCATCAAGAGCATTCACAGTGCCCGAATTGCGCGCAAGAACCATGCCACCTTTTTCTGGGTCAGTAGTAACCTGAAGGGCCTGATAATCAAGACCGTCATATCCGGTCACCGGGGCAAAGCCGGAGAGACCGACAGTGGAGGCGGGGCCCTTCTGAACGAAGGGGAGGCAACTCGTGAAATAGTCATGCCTCTTGCCACGGCGGAGAAGCTTGAAATTGTCGATATCGTCAGGGCCATCGCCGTCATCAAACGGAACTCGCTCCTGAAGGTTTTCGTCACGGAACCACTCATTCCAAATCATGTTATACGCACGATGCCAAAACGAAGTGGCCTTGAACTTACCATTGGTGAAATGACCGATAGGAAGACCGAGGTAATCGCTCAACGACTGTTCACCGATATCAAGCGTAGCCGCGACAGTATGACCCTTGAGCACCGGGGCGAGGAAGTCGGTGGAATCGTTGGGATTCGGGCGCTCACCCATCATGCGGGTAAAATTCTTCCACAGAATACGCAGAGGAACGGCGAAGAAAAACGTGTCAAGATAGATGTTGTCCATCACCGGGAGAGACATCGGAGAGGACAGACGCGCAAACTGGGTAATCTTGCAATTGAACGTGTCTCCCGGAAGAGCCTCATCAACATAGATAGGGACGAGGTATCCGGAATCAAATGCTGTCTTCCAAGTCATGTTGCGCTTGAAAGACGAACGGGGGATGCTGGCCTTGGGGACCTGGGCGAAAACGTGCTGAGACGAACTTTTCATGGGGAAGCCTCTAGAGGTTAATGGGGAAAACGCAACCGCTGGTAGTCAGACCAATGGCGGCGAGAATGGCGGCGGACGCAACACGGAGAAGCTCCGCAATACTCTTCAGGATAATCTTTTTCATGTGGAATCTCGTGGGAGGTTTACGCTGGTGGTGTCACCTAGCACAGTTACATCTAGTGGGAGGACGTGCTACCCGCCTCGGCGGCGGGCGAGGCAGGAGCCTCGGGTGACACATTGGCAGGGGCGGCAGGAGGTGGAGGCGTGATAAGACCGAGCTTGATAGCCTCGTCACGGTTATTCACATCATCAAGGAAATGAATCAGCGCCAGCGGCGAATTGTCAAAGCGGTCGCGAATGTCGGACGGCAGGGCCATAAACTGACGCTCAGCCTCGGCAAGCGCTTCCTGAGCCTCGGCAGGGTCAAGGGGCATGCGCGTGAAGTCTCCGAACTGAATGCGGCGGTCAGGAACCTGACCATGGGCGGCAAAAATGTTCTCAATCAGCGTGGACGGAAAATCAGCCTCATCGGTCATGGAAGGCATGGACGATTCCCACCCAACCACCCGGCGGTCGTAACGAGTGTTAAAGCGACGCATATTAGTTCTCCTTCCGGACCAGGTCGGCGGCGTTGCAGAGGTGCAAAGGCGTGTCAAAACCAGAGACGCGACCAGTCTCGACATCAAACTCGCCAAGCTGGTAGAGGGCGAAGTCTTCGGGGTGCTGGGCAACAATAGACTTGTCATCACGCAGATAATCACCGAACGAGCGAATGGCAGACTGAGCCGTTTCCATAACAGAAAGCGAGGCGAAGAAATCAGCCTTGACATCCTTGACGCACACAATAACACGCTTCATAACAGTAATCCTTTACAGTTGTTTAACGATGGAGAAAGTGTAATACAGAAGAAACAAAAATCATGTTGTAGAAACAACAATATGAGATTTTCTTGAGAAAAAGCGCGAGACGGCAATAAGTAGGAATAGCGCTTGAGATAAACCGCTAAAAGTAAGTTTTGTGCCGCTCGACGCTGACTGCTATCGCAGAAGAAAGTGAAGTGCTGAAAAAAAGTTTAAGATTTCGGCTTAGATGCGAGGAGTGCAGTTGGCCTTGTCTCGTAGACGCTTCTCCATAAGGGCCATCCGAGCAACATACTGGGCATGCTCTTCAGCATTATGAAGGTCGGAAAGCTCCGGCAAATCAAGCGTAGTACAGAAATCCTTCCGGACAAGCTTGACGATGTTGAAAACTGCGGGATCAATGGCCGGCATAATCTTGTCATAAAAGCGGGGCGGACGACAATTGTGACCATTGAAGCGCACTCTGTCCTTTAGAACATGCTCCGTCAGAAGGTCAACGGCGTAGACATCTCCGTGGAACAGCTTCAGCCAATCACGCCCAATGCCGGGCCGATTAGACATCCGGAGATAATCAGGCATGCGACCTTTGTACCAGTCATCGGCATTCTTCCCGGTAACCTTCTTCAGATTATAGCGGCAGACATAATTGATGGTTTTCGGAGTGACAGGCGCGACCGTGCTGAAGCCATCCGTCCACAACTTTTCAAGGGTAGCCGACCGGAACAGTCTCTGACCATCGGAGCCACGCCAAGGAGTAAGGTCGTCGAACTGAAGGCCGAAGAGAATAACGTGATAATGCGGCCTGAAAGTGGTACTGCCATACTCACCGCACATCAGGAACCGAATACGGAAACCTTCGAAATACTTCCGGAGACGCTTCATCCAAAGCTGGAAGGGTCGATGGTCAAGAGTCAACCGACCATCCTTGAGGCGAGGAACGTGCTTCTCATCAAAAGTGAGAGTGACGAAGGAGCCGGGAGAGCAAAGGGACTGCTCATGGTAGCACCGAATAGTCCACTCAAGAGACTTGCGCAGACGGCAGAAAATGCACTGCCCACACGGAAGCAGAACGTGTTCGACGTTGGACGGAAGGTCAAGAACAGAAGTTGGGCCTTGATATGCTCCACGCACATGAACTTCACGAGAGCCGTCCTTGCGTGTCCAAATAAAGGCGGAAAGGGGATGATAGCAACCCATACAGAACTCCTACAGAATTAAGCCCCTACGCCTCTGTAGGAAGGTTTCGGGGCAGGTACAAAACCTCACCGGGTAGCAAATCCGGCTGGGCATATTATATCACAGACGGACGCCTCCGCGCATGACCTGAGAAACATTTTTCTTATTCGTTTTCAGAGCAGTTTTAGTGAACAGACGGCGGGAACCCTTGCGGGAAAGCTTACGGCGTTTCATTTGAATAATCCTTTGTTTTGGGGGTGATTAAAAGGCATGCTTACCATCATGGTAAACCCTGAAAAGGTCATCCCGGTAAACATCAATCCAACGACGTGTGGAACCAGCGGAATGAGGAGCACCGGGAGAAACATTGGAATTGAGGCGGTCACGAATCGCATTAAGCGCCCTGCCAGTCTTGTCAAGAATACCATTGTCTTCCAGCCAATCCTTGACACCATCACCAATTTTCTTGCCCTTGTTATAAACATCATCAACCCAACGAGTTGCAGGATGCTCAACGGCATTGGCTTCGGCGATAGTCTTGCGAGTCTGAGCCTGCAGAAGCTTGTTCTGCTCGGCAAGGTTGGCATTCTGAGCAGAGAGATTGGAAGTCTCAGCGGCGGTTTTCAGATTGCCTAGCTGGTAGCTCTCGGAGATGTAGCGGCCCAACTGTCCGGCAGACTGAACGGCGTGCTGGACTGGATTTTCGTAATGGGAAGCCTGCATTGTCGCACTCTGAAGGGTCGGCGTAGAAGAACCGGAACCGCCAGCAGACAAAAGCGGATTGAGGCCAGCTGCACGAAGGTCGGCCACCTCACGCTGATGAGCGGAATTTGCCATGTCAATTTGAGTGGCGTTGTTCATGGCAGCAATAGAAAGATTCTGATTGTTCGCGGCCTGAGTGGCGGAAATATTGCTCTTGTTGGTATACAAGGCTCCAGCCGTTGTCACACCAGCTGCAATCAGGGAAGCGAGAGCGGCATCATCAACACCGAACATTACCGACCTCCAGTCAACTGAGAGAGCGTACGCGCATTGTGAACGTACTGCGGCGAGTAGGACGGAGAACCGCCATCAACGGCGAGATTGAGGCCATCCGACGAACGCTGGGCGGCGGAAAGGCGAGCCACATTCTTGCGCCACTTGCCATGACGAAGGCCCTTGAGCACCTTCTGAGCAGTGAAAAGGCCATGAGTGACGGGATTGAGGGCAGAGGCTTTGGAACCCTTCCGGAAAGGCCCTACAAGGCTCTTGGGAAGATTCCGCAATTGCTTCTTGGCAGACTTATGAAGCTTCTTGAGAAGGTTTTTCATAGAAGAGCGGTTTTGTGACGCATAGGATAACCGCAAACCTATCAGGGAAATTAGAGATGGTCCATCAGACCGGGGACGCTATAGCAACCCATCGGGCGGACACAATTGAGGTCGATGAGAGAATCGTAGACAATCTGCGGCTCATCGGTCACGGCAAGAACACGGTCAAGGGGGGGACGCTCCTCGATGAAATCAGAATTCAGGCGAGGCCGAGAAGTGAAATACTGGGCGAGATGCCAAGCATCAAGCGAGGTGGCGGACTGACTGCGAAGCTTACCGGTAATGCGGGACTGACCATACCGGTATTCGGCCCAACGTTCCTGAAAACCGAACACACGACCATCGTCAGTGTCGCCATTGAAATAGATTTCCTGATTCAAGACGGCTTGCTCAGAAAGATTGTGAAGGGCAGGCCAGTACCAATCAAACCGGGAACGGCGCGAAAACATCCGGTGAAGGCCCTGCTGGTAAGTGAGGTCGCAGCGGACACAAGCAAGGCCGAGAATCACGCAATGCTCAACAAAAGACTTGGTAAAGCCACAACGATTACCACCAACGCCGTAGGCGGTGAGATTACCCTGAGGGGTGAGGGAGGTATCCTCGGTAGCAGAAGTCTGAGCTACAGTGTGCAACTGAATGTTCATATGACCACCGCCAAGGTATTCCGGACGCTGGAGGCGGGAATCCGGAGACGTCACGCCGAAATGGGCATTGAGAATCTCGAAGAACCGAGTACCGGAACGAGCATCACGCTCAAGCAGACGCTGAATAGCAAAGGCCTCACGAAGAGCAGACACGGACGTAGCGGAAGCCTGATTTAGGTCGGCGTAAAGACCACGATTGACAACCAAAGGACGACGATCTGGCCACAGAGAAGAAGCCGGATAAATCATTTCCAAAGATTCACCCTTGTAAACAGGGCCACCATATCCTTCGGTAGAAACATCAGACCAAGCATCAAGAGCATTCACAGTGCCCGAATTGCGCGCAAGAACCATGCCACCTTTTTCTGGGTCAGTAGTAACCTGAAGGGCCTGATAATCAAGACCGTCATATCCGGTCACCGGGGCAAAGCCGGAGAGACCGACAGTGGAGGCGGGGCCCTTCTGAACGAAGGGGAGGCAACTCGTGAAATAGTCATGCCTCTTGCCACGGCGGAGAAGCTTGAAATTGTCGATATCGTCAGGGCCATCGCCGTCATCAAACGGAACTCGCTCCTGAAGGTTTTCGTCACGGAACCACTCATTCCAAATCATGTTATACGCACGATGCCAAAACGAAGTGGCCTTGAACTTACCATTGGTGAAATGACCGATAGGAAGACCGAGGTAATCGCTCAACGACTGTTCACCGATATCAAGCGTAGCCGCGACAGTATGACCCTTGAGCACCGGGGCGAGGAAGTCGGTGGAATCGTTGGGATTCGGGCGCTCACCCATCATGCGGGTAAAATTCTTCCACAGAATACGCAGAGGAACGGCGAAGAAAAACGTGTCAAGATAGATGTTGTCCATCACCGGGAGAGACATCGGAGAGGACAGACGCGCAAACTGGGTAATCTTGCAATTGAACGTGTCTCCCGGAAGAGCCTCATCAACATAGATAGGGACGAGGTATCCGGAATCAAATGCTGTCTTCCAAGTCATGTTGCGCTTGAAAGACGAACGGGGGATGCTGGCCTTGGGGACCTGGGCGAAAACGTGCTGAGACGAACTTTTCATGGGGAAGCCTCTAGAGGTTAATGGGGAAAACGCAACCGCTGGTAGTCAGACCAATGGCGGCGAGAATGGCGGCGGACGCAACACGGAGAAGCTCCGCAATACTCTTCAGGATAATCTTTTTCATGTGGAATCTCGTGGGAGGTTTACGCTGGTGGTGTCACCTAGCACAGTTACATCTAGTGGGAGGACGTGCTACCCGCCTCGGCGGCGGGCGAGGCAGGAGCCTCGGGTGACACATTGGCAGGGGCGGCAGGAGGTGGAGGCGTGATAAGACCGAGCTTGATAGCCTCGTCACGGTTATTCACATCATCAAGGAAATGAATCAGCGCCAGCGGCGAATTGTCAAAGCGGTCGCGAATGTCGGACGGCAGGGCCATAAACTGACGCTCAGCCTCGGCAAGCGCTTCCTGAGCCTCGGCAGGGTCAAGGGGCATGCGCGTGAAGTCTCCGAACTGAATGCGGCGGTCAGGAACCTGACCATGGGCGGCAAAAATGTTCTCAATCAGCGTGGACGGAAAATCAGCCTCATCGGTCATGGAAGGCATGGACGATTCCCACCCAACCACCCGGCGGTCGTAACGAGTGTTAAAGCGACGCATATTAGTTCTCCTTCCGGACCAGGTCGGCGGCGTTGCAGAGGTGCAAAGGCGTGTCAAAACCAGAGACGCGACCAGTCTCGACATCAAACTCGCCAAGCTGGTAGAGGGCGAAGTCTTCGGGGTGCTGGGCAACAATAGACTTGTCATCACGCAGATAATCACCGAACGAGCGAATGGCAGACTGAGCCGTTTCCATAACAGAAAGCGAGGCGAAGAAATCAGCCTTGACATCCTTGACGCACACAATAACACGCTTCATAACAGTAATCCTTTACAGTTGTTTAACGATGGAGAAAGTGTAATACAGAAGAAACAAAAATCATGTTGTAGAAACAACAATATGAGATTTTCTTGAGAAAAAGCGCGAGACGGCAATAAGTAGGAATAGCGCTTGAGATAAACCGCTAAAAGTAAGTTTTGTGCCGCTCGACGCTGACTGCTATCGCAGAAGAAAGTGAAGTGCTGAAAAAAAGTTTAAGATTTCGGCTTAGATGCGAGGAGTGCAGTTGGCCTTGTCTCGTAGACGCTTCTCCATAAGGGCCATCCGAGCAACATACTGGGCATGCTCTTCAGCATTATGAAGGTCGGAAAGCTCCGGCAAATCAAGCGTAGTACAGAAATCCTTCCGGACAAGCTTGACGATGTTGAAAACTGCGGGATCAATGGCCGGCATAATCTTGTCATAAAAGCGGGGCGGACGACAATTGTGACCATTGAAGCGCACTCTGTCCTTTAGAACATGCTCCGTCAGAAGGTCAACGGCGTAGACATCTCCGTGGAACAGCTTCAGCCAATCACGCCCAATGCCGGGCCGATTAGACATCCGGAGATAATCAGGCATGCGACCTTTGTACCAGTCATCGGCATTCTTCCCGGTAACCTTCTTCAGATTATAGCGGCAGACATAATTGATGGTTTTCGGAGTGACAGGCGCGACCGTGCTGAAGCCATCCGTCCACAACTTTTCAAGGGTAGCCGACCGGAACAGTCTCTGACCATCGGAGCCACGCCAAGGAGTAAGGTCGTCGAACTGAAGGCCGAAGAGAATAACGTGATAATGCGGCCTGAAAGTGGTACTGCCATACTCACCGCACATCAGGAACCGAATACGGAAACCTTCGAAATACTTCCGGAGACGCTTCATCCAAAGCTGGAAGGGTCGATGGTCAAGAGTCAACCGACCATCCTTGAGGCGAGGAACGTGCTTCTCATCAAAAGTGAGAGTGACGAAGGAGCCGGGAGAGCAAAGGGACTGCTCATGGTAGCACCGAATAGTCCACTCAAGAGACTTGCGCAGACGGCAGAAAATGCACTGCCCACACGGAAGCAGAACGTGTTCGACGTTGGACGGAAGGTCAAGAACAGAAGTTGGGCCTTGATATGCTCCACGCACATGAACTTCACGAGAGCCGTCCTTGCGTGTCCAAATAAAGGCGGAAAGGGGATGATAGCAACCCATACAGAACTCCTACAGAATTAAGCCCCTACGCCTCTGTAGGAAGGTTTCGGGGCAGGTACAAAACCTCACCGGGTAGCAAATCCGGCTGGGCATATTATATCACAGACGGACGCCTCCGCGCATGACCTGAGAAACATTTTTCTTATTCGTTTTCAGAGCAGTTTTAGTGAACAGACGGCGGGAACCCTTGCGGGAAAGCTTACGGCGTTTCATTTGAATAATCCTTTGTTTTGGGGGTGATTAAAAGGCATGCTTACCATCATGGTAAACCCTGAAAAGGTCATCCCGGTAAACATCAATCCAACGACGTGTGGAACCAGCGGAATGAGGAGCACCGGGAGAAACATTGGAATTGAGGCGGTCACGAATCGCATTAAGCGCCCTGCCAGTCTTGTCAAGAATACCATTGTCTTCCAGCCAATCCTTGACACCATCACCAATTTTCTTGCCCTTGTTATAAACATCATCAACCCAACGAGTTGCAGGATGCTCAACGGCATTGGCTTCGGCGATAGTCTTGCGAGTCTGAGCCTGCAGAAGCTTGTTCTGCTCGGCAAGGTTGGCATTCTGAGCAGAGAGATTGGAAGTCTCAGCGGCGGTTTTCAGATTGCCTAGCTGGTAGCTCTCGGAGATGTAGCGGCCCAACTGTCCGGCAGACTGAACGGCGTGCTGGACTGGATTTTCGTAATGGGAAGCCTGCATTGTCGCACTCTGAAGGGTCGGCGTAGAAGAACCGGAACCGCCAGCAGACAAAAGCGGATTGAGGCCAGCTGCACGAAGGTCGGCCACCTCACGCTGATGAGCGGAATTTGCCATGTCAATTTGAGTGGCGTTGTTCATGGCAGCAATAGAAAGATTCTGATTGTTCGCGGCCTGAGTGGCGGAAATATTGCTCTTGTTGGTATACAAGGCTCCAGCCGTTGTCACACCAGCTGCAATCAGGGAAGCGAGAGCGGCATCATCAACACCGAACATTACCGACCTCCAGTCAACTGAGAGAGCGTACGCGCATTGTGAACGTACTGCGGCGAGTAGGACGGAGAACCGCCATCAACGGCGAGATTGAGGCCATCCGACGAACGCTGGGCGGCGGAAAGGCGAGCCACATTCTTGCGCCACTTGCCATGACGAAGGCCCTTGAGCACCTTCTGAGCAGTGAAAAGGCCATGAGTGACGGGATTGAGGGCAGAGGCTTTGGAACCCTTCCGGAAAGGCCCTACAAGGCTCTTGGGAAGATTCCGCAATTGCTTCTTGGCAGACTTATGAAGCTTCTTGAGAAGGTTTTTCATAGAAGAGCGGTTTTGTGACGCATAGGATAACCGCAAACCTATCAGGGAAATTAGAGATGGTCCATCAGACCGGGGACGCTATAGCAACCCATCGGGCGGACACAATTGAGGTCGATGAGAGAATCGTAGACAATCTGCGGCTCATCGGTCACGGCAAGAACACGGTCAAGGGGGGGACGCTCCTCGATGAAATCAGAATTCAGGCGAGGCCGAGAAGTGAAATACTGGGCGAGATGCCAAGCATCAAGCGAGGTGGCGGACTGACTGCGAAGCTTACCGGTAATGCGGGACTGACCATACCGGTATTCGGCCCAACGTTCCTGAAAACCGAACACACGACCATCGTCAGTGTCGCCATTGAAATAGATTTCCTGATTCAAGACGGCTTGCTCAGAAAGATTGTGAAGGGCAGGCCAGTACCAATCAAACCGGGAACGGCGCGAAAACATCCGGTGAAGGCCCTGCTGGTAAGTGAGGTCGCAGCGGACACAAGCAAGGCCGAGAATCACGCAATGCTCAACAAAAGACTTGGTAAAGCCACAACGATTACCACCAACGCCGTAGGCGGTGAGATTACCCTGAGGGGTGAGGGAGGTATCCTCGGTAGCAGAAGTCTGAGCTACAGTGTGCAACTGAATGTTCATATGACCACCGCCAAGGTATTCCGGACGCTGGAGGCGGGAATCCGGAGACGTCACGCCGAAATGGGCATTGAGAATCTCGAAGAACCGAGTACCGGAACGAGCATCACGCTCAAGCAGACGCTGAATAGCAAAGGCCTCACGAAGAGCAGACACGGACGTAGCGGAAGCCTGATTTAGGTCGGCGTAAAGACCACGATTGACAACCAAAGGACGACGATCTGGCCACAGAGAAGAAGCCGGATAAATCATTTCCAAAGATTCACCCTTGTAAACAGGGCCACCATATCCTTCGGTAGAAACATCAGACCAAGCATCAAGAGCATTCACAGTGCCCGAATTGCGCGCAAGAACCATGCCACCTTTTTCTGGGTCAGTAGTAACCTGAAGGGCCTGATAATCAAGACCGTCATATCCGGTCACCGGGGCAAAGCCGGAGAGACCGACAGTGGAGGCGGGGCCCTTCTGAACGAAGGGGAGGCAACTCGTGAAATAGTCATGCCTCTTGCCACGGCGGAGAAGCTTGAAATTGTCGATATCGTCAGGGCCATCGCCGTCATCAAACGGAACTCGCTCCTGAAGGTTTTCGTCACGGAACCACTCATTCCAAATCATGTTATACGCACGATGCCAAAACGAAGTGGCCTTGAACTTACCATTGGTGAAATGACCGATAGGAAGACCGAGGTAATCGCTCAACGACTGTTCACCGATATCAAGCGTAGCCGCGACAGTATGACCCTTGAGCACCGGGGCGAGGAAGTCGGTGGAATCGTTGGGATTCGGGCGCTCACCCATCATGCGGGTAAAATTCTTCCACAGAATACGCAGAGGAACGGCGAAGAAAAACGTGTCAAGATAGATGTTGTCCATCACCGGGAGAGACATCGGAGAGGACAGACGCGCAAACTGGGTAATCTTGCAATTGAACGTGTCTCCCGGAAGAGCCTCATCAACATAGATAGGGACGAGGTATCCGGAATCAAATGCTGTCTTCCAAGTCATGTTGCGCTTGAAAGACGAACGGGGGATGCTGGCCTTGGGGACCTGGGCGAAAACGTGCTGAGACGAACTTTTCATGGGGAAGCCTCTAGAGGTTAATGGGGAAAACGCAACCGCTGGTAGTCAGACCAATGGCGGCGAGAATGGCGGCGGACGCAACACGGAGAAGCTCCGCAATACTCTTCAGGATAATCTTTTTCATGTGGAATCTCGTGGGAGGTTTACGCTGGTGGTGTCACCTAGCACAGTTACATCTAGTGGGAGGACGTGCTACCCGCCTCGGCGGCGGGCGAGGCAGGAGCCTCGGGTGACACATTGGCAGGGGCGGCAGGAGGTGGAGGCGTGATAAGACCGAGCTTGATAGCCTCGTCACGGTTATTCACATCATCAAGGAAATGAATCAGCGCCAGCGGCGAATTGTCAAAGCGGTCGCGAATGTCGGACGGCAGGGCCATAAACTGACGCTCAGCCTCGGCAAGCGCTTCCTGAGCCTCGGCAGGGTCAAGGGGCATGCGCGTGAAGTCTCCGAACTGAATGCGGCGGTCAGGAACCTGACCATGGGCGGCAAAAATGTTCTCAATCAGCGTGGACGGAAAATCAGCCTCATCGGTCATGGAAGGCATGGACGATTCCCACCCAACCACCCGGCGGTCGTAACGAGTGTTAAAGCGACGCATATTAGTTCTCCTTCCGGACCAGGTCGGCGGCGTTGCAGAGGTGCAAAGGCGTGTCAAAACCAGAGACGCGACCAGTCTCGACATCAAACTCGCCAAGCTGGTAGAGGGCGAAGTCTTCGGGGTGCTGGGCAACAATAGACTTGTCATCACGCAGATAATCACCGAACGAGCGAATGGCAGACTGAGCCGTTTCCATAACAGAAAGCGAGGCGAAGAAATCAGCCTTGACATCCTTGACGCACACAATAACACGCTTCATAACAGTAATCCTTTACAGTTGTTTAACGATGGAGAAAGTGTAATACAGAAGAAACAAAAATCATGTTGTAGAAACAACAATATGAGATTTTCTTGAGAAAAAGCGCGAGACGGCAATAAGTAGGAATAGCGCTTGAGATAAACCGCTAAAAGTAAGTTTTGTGCCGCTCGACGCTGACTGCTATCGCAGAAGAAAGTGAAGTGCTGAAAAAAAGTTTAAGATTTCGGCTTAGATGCGAGGAGTGCAGTTGGCCTTGTCTCGTAGACGCTTCTCCATAAGGGCCATCCGAGCAACATACTGGGCATGCTCTTCAGCATTATGAAGGTCGGAAAGCTCCGGCAAATCAAGCGTAGTACAGAAATCCTTCCGGACAAGCTTGACGATGTTGAAAACTGCGGGATCAATGGCCGGCATAATCTTGTCATAAAAGCGGGGCGGACGACAATTGTGACCATTGAAGCGCACTCTGTCCTTTAGAACATGCTCCGTCAGAAGGTCAACGGCGTAGACATCTCCGTGGAACAGCTTCAGCCAATCACGCCCAATGCCGGGCCGATTAGACATCCGGAGATAATCAGGCATGCGACCTTTGTACCAGTCATCGGCATTCTTCCCGGTAACCTTCTTCAGATTATAGCGGCAGACATAATTGATGGTTTTCGGAGTGACAGGCGCGACCGTGCTGAAGCCATCCGTCCACAACTTTTCAAGGGTAGCCGACCGGAACAGTCTCTGACCATCGGAGCCACGCCAAGGAGTAAGGTCGTCGAACTGAAGGCCGAAGAGAATAACGTGATAATGCGGCCTGAAAGTGGTACTGCCATACTCACCGCACATCAGGAACCGAATACGGAAACCTTCGAAATACTTCCGGAGACGCTTCATCCAAAGCTGGAAGGGTCGATGGTCAAGAGTCAACCGACCATCCTTGAGGCGAGGAACGTGCTTCTCATCAAAAGTGAGAGTGACGAAGGAGCCGGGAGAGCAAAGGGACTGCTCATGGTAGCACCGAATAGTCCACTCAAGAGACTTGCGCAGACGGCAGAAAATGCACTGCCCACACGGAAGCAGAACGTGTTCGACGTTGGACGGAAGGTCAAGAACAGAAGTTGGGCCTTGATATGCTCCACGCACATGAACTTCACGAGAGCCGTCCTTGCGTGTCCAAATAAAGGCGGAAAGGGGATGATAGCAACCCATACAGAACTCCTACAGAATTAAGCCCCTACGCCTCTGTAGGAAGGTTTCGGGGCAGGTACAAAACCTCACCGGGTAGCAAATCCGGCTGGGCATATTATATCACAGACGGACGCCTCCGCGCATGACCTGAGAAACATTTTTCTTATTCGTTTTCAGAGCAGTTTTAGTGAACAGACGGCGGGAACCCTTGCGGGAAAGCTTACGGCGTTTCATTTGAATAATCCTTTGTTTTGGGGGTGATTAAAAGGCATGCTTACCATCATGGTAAACCCTGAAAAGGTCATCCCGGTAAACATCAATCCAACGACGTGTGGAACCAGCGGAATGAGGAGCACCGGGAGAAACATTGGAATTGAGGCGGTCACGAATCGCATTAAGCGCCCTGCCAGTCTTGTCAAGAATACCATTGTCTTCCAGCCAATCCTTGACACCATCACCAATTTTCTTGCCCTTGTTATAAACATCATCAACCCAACGAGTTGCAGGATGCTCAACGGCATTGGCTTCGGCGATAGTCTTGCGAGTCTGAGCCTGCAGAAGCTTGTTCTGCTCGGCAAGGTTGGCATTCTGAGCAGAGAGATTGGAAGTCTCAGCGGCGGTTTTCAGATTGCCTAGCTGGTAGCTCTCGGAGATGTAGCGGCCCAACTGTCCGGCAGACTGAACGGCGTGCTGGACTGGATTTTCGTAATGGGAAGCCTGCATTGTCGCACTCTGAAGGGTCGGCGTAGAAGAACCGGAACCGCCAGCAGACAAAAGCGGATTGAGGCCAGCTGCACGAAGGTCGGCCACCTCACGCTGATGAGCGGAATTTGCCATGTCAATTTGAGTGGCGTTGTTCATGGCAGCAATAGAAAGATTCTGATTGTTCGCGGCCTGAGTGGCGGAAATATTGCTCTTGTTGGTATACAAGGCTCCAGCCGTTGTCACACCAGCTGCAATCAGGGAAGCGAGAGCGGCATCATCAACACCGAACATTACCGACCTCCAGTCAACTGAGAGAGCGTACGCGCATTGTGAACGTACTGCGGCGAGTAGGACGGAGAACCGCCATCAACGGCGAGATTGAGGCCATCCGACGAACGCTGGGCGGCGGAAAGGCGAGCCACATTCTTGCGCCACTTGCCATGACGAAGGCCCTTGAGCACCTTCTGAGCAGTGAAAAGGCCATGAGTGACGGGATTGAGGGCAGAGGCTTTGGAACCCTTCCGGAAAGGCCCTACAAGGCTCTTGGGAAGATTCCGCAATTGCTTCTTGGCAGACTTATGAAGCTTCTTGAGAAGGTTTTTCATAGAAGAGCGGTTTTGTGACGCATAGGATAACCGCAAACCTATCAGGGAAATTAGAGATGGTCCATCAGACCGGGGACGCTATAGCAACCCATCGGGCGGACACAATTGAGGTCGATGAGAGAATCGTAGACAATCTGCGGCTCATCGGTCACGGCAAGAACACGGTCAAGGGGGGGACGCTCCTCGATGAAATCAGAATTCAGGCGAGGCCGAGAAGTGAAATACTGGGCGAGATGCCAAGCATCAAGCGAGGTGGCGGACTGACTGCGAAGCTTACCGGTAATGCGGGACTGACCATACCGGTATTCGGCCCAACGTTCCTGAAAACCGAACACACGACCATCGTCAGTGTCGCCATTGAAATAGATTTCCTGATTCAAGACGGCTTGCTCAGAAAGATTGTGAAGGGCAGGCCAGTACCAATCAAACCGGGAACGGCGCGAAAACATCCGGTGAAGGCCCTGCTGGTAAGTGAGGTCGCAGCGGACACAAGCAAGGCCGAGAATCACGCAATGCTCAACAAAAGACTTGGTAAAGCCACAACGATTACCACCAACGCCGTAGGCGGTGAGATTACCCTGAGGGGTGAGGGAGGTATCCTCGGTAGCAGAAGTCTGAGCTACAGTGTGCAACTGAATGTTCATATGACCACCGCCAAGGTATTCCGGACGCTGGAGGCGGGAATCCGGAGACGTCACGCCGAAATGGGCATTGAGAATCTCGAAGAACCGAGTACCGGAACGAGCATCACGCTCAAGCAGACGCTGAATAGCAAAGGCCTCACGAAGAGCAGACACGGACGTAGCGGAAGCCTGATTTAGGTCGGCGTAAAGACCACGATTGACAACCAAAGGACGACGATCTGGCCACAGAGAAGAAGCCGGATAAATCATTTCCAAAGATTCACCCTTGTAAACAGGGCCACCATATCCTTCGGTAGAAACATCAGACCAAGCATCAAGAGCATTCACAGTGCCCGAATTGCGCGCAAGAACCATGCCACCTTTTTCTGGGTCAGTAGTAACCTGAAGGGCCTGATAATCAAGACCGTCATATCCGGTCACCGGGGCAAAGCCGGAGAGACCGACAGTGGAGGCGGGGCCCTTCTGAACGAAGGGGAGGCAACTCGTGAAATAGTCATGCCTCTTGCCACGGCGGAGAAGCTTGAAATTGTCGATATCGTCAGGGCCATCGCCGTCATCAAACGGAACTCGCTCCTGAAGGTTTTCGTCACGGAACCACTCATTCCAAATCATGTTATACGCACGATGCCAAAACGAAGTGGCCTTGAACTTACCATTGGTGAAATGACCGATAGGAAGACCGAGGTAATCGCTCAACGACTGTTCACCGATATCAAGCGTAGCCGCGACAGTATGACCCTTGAGCACCGGGGCGAGGAAGTCGGTGGAATCGTTGGGATTCGGGCGCTCACCCATCATGCGGGTAAAATTCTTCCACAGAATACGCAGAGGAACGGCGAAGAAAAACGTGTCAAGATAGATGTTGTCCATCACCGGGAGAGACATCGGAGAGGACAGACGCGCAAACTGGGTAATCTTGCAATTGAACGTGTCTCCCGGAAGAGCCTCATCAACATAGATAGGGACGAGGTATCCGGAATCAAATGCTGTCTTCCAAGTCATGTTGCGCTTGAAAGACGAACGGGGGATGCTGGCCTTGGGGACCTGGGCGAAAACGTGCTGAGACGAACTTTTCATGGGGAAGCCTCTAGAGGTTAATGGGGAAAACGCAACCGCTGGTAGTCAGACCAATGGCGGCGAGAATGGCGGCGGACGCAACACGGAGAAGCTCCGCAATACTCTTCAGGATAATCTTTTTCATGTGGAATCTCGTGGGAGGTTTACGCTGGTGGTGTCACCTAGCACAGTTACATCTAGTGGGAGGACGTGCTACCCGCCTCGGCGGCGGGCGAGGCAGGAGCCTCGGGTGACACATTGGCAGGGGCGGCAGGAGGTGGAGGCGTGATAAGACCGAGCTTGATAGCCTCGTCACGGTTATTCACATCATCAAGGAAATGAATCAGCGCCAGC
>CATQJL010000142.1:0-22942 GCA_958299035.1 Cylicocyclus nassatus
AAGCAGTGGTATCAACGCAGAGTACTCAGGACGTGGGCCACGTAATGCCAGGAGGTGATTGGCTTTGCTAAGCAGGCTTTCTCTCCCTGTATCATTAACTGCATTCACTCTTTATTCATATATTACTATAGAAAGATACAGTATGACGATACATGTTAAGAGAATGTTGCAGTAAAAATTGTTACATTTTTACGTTTTCCTGAACTCACACCAGCTGTTGCCCTAGTCTTAGACACACTAAATGTATGGAAGATGTTTTCTTGTTTTTGTTTGGGTATTGAGACATTTTTAGTTAGATTAAGGACAGGTAAAATACAATGTAAAATATTGTTTTTACATGTAATTAGAGTAGTATATTTCAGTGGTATTCAATTGAACCTGTAACTTTGATCATTAAAATAATAAAATGTTTTATAATGTGTATGCACATTTTCTTTTTCTTTCAGCTTTGATGTGCATTGTAAAACCGGATGGGCCACCCATGCTGTGTAAGACTGATGAGATAGGAGAGATTGTGGTGAACTCTCGTGCCGGGGGAAACATGTACTATGGCCTGTCTGGAGTCACCAAGAACACCTTTGAGGTCTGTTCATGTTCACTTTTACAAATATATGCATAAGCACTGCCACTCACTGTGTGTGTTTTACATGCACTTCATAATCCCATTACTGCAGAACATTGGAGTTTGTCAGTAATCCAATCAACATGTTTATTGGGTAATGAGAAAGATAATGAGAAAACTCTTGAGTTTACATGCGTCAGGCAATAATTGCATTTTTGCTTTGCAATGAGCCAATAAACTCTTAGAATAAGACGCAGACTAAACATCTTGCTAGAAGATTATTTACTTATTTCAGTTTCAGCACCGCTCTGAAATTGTTTTGTCTTTATCTCACAGACGCTGTGTTAATCACTGCTTGATTATTTCTGCTACTACAGTCTATTTTCACACATGCACAGACTTTGAAATGCGCAAATACTTCACCTAATTGGATACATGCATGTATATGTGTGTGTGCTTTATTGTTTTTCCCATTTGTTGAAAATATTTGTTTGACGATTTGCTGCACATTCTAAACCCTGCAGGTTATTCCAGTTAACGCTAGTGGTGCACCTATCGGAGAAATTCCGTTTGTCCGCTCAGGGCTGCTGGGATTTGTAGGACCGGTAAGATTGACTCCCTCTTTACTGAAGCTCATTTGGTTAAGAGTCTTGCTTATTTTTGGAAGTGTGATCTCTAACGATTGGAACCTCCTGCCTGTATCTCAGGGCAGCCTGATATTCGTGGTGGGGAAGAATGAGGGTCTGCTGACAGTCAGTGGTCGTCGCCACAATGCTGATGACCTGGTGGCTACAGCTCTAGCAGTGGAGCCAGTCAAAACTGTGTACAGGGGCAGGTGCGTAATTCTGCTGCAGATGACCAGCAGTAGACAAGCAGAAATGTTTGTACTTTTAGAGAGTAAACTCTTAAAAAGGTTAAAGGAGTTAAAGGTTCCTTATTAACGAGAATGTATGATGTATAATTCCAGGGTAATATAATCTACACCCATATCAGTTGCAATAAGTTACAAAATAAGATGCTTAAATATGCTTAAGGATAAAGATATTTGCAGTACTGCAAACTTACATTTGATAATATTTGGAAGCTGGTTTGCCTGGTAAAAGGCATTTATAAATTAATTTACATTAAAATTTAAAATGATTTAAGAACCCCTTTGGAATACTATATACACTCCATTTTGCTTGTTTAAATGTAGTAAATAATTTGAATATAACTTAGAATCTAGAATGAATGTTAATCACAAATTAATAACTTTATTTTTAACTTCTCTTCATTTTTAATAGTGAATATTCCTTTCTGTCTGGGTGTCTGTGTGTGTTAGGATTGCTGTGTTCTCAGTGACTGTGTTCTATGATGAGCGAATAGTAATAGTGGCGGAGCAGCGGCCTGATGCCAGTGAGGAGGACAGCTTTCAGTGGATGAGTCGAGTACTGCAGGTGAAAACTTATAGATCTTAAATTTACTACAATATAGAAAGAACAAATTTCACGCAAATTTTTTTTAGTCTGTACATATGCCCTTAGTCCAAGTGGTGACAGTGGTCTTTGCAATGTGGGCAGCTACTTACAGTTACATGAAATCACTATTTTTTTTAAATGAGAAACAAAAAACTAATTACAATAAAAATATATATATATATTTTAAATTACTAATAAAATCTGATAAAAAAAAAAAAAACTTGTAAATTGTTTTTAACATTTTGTTCAATAATGCACAAAAAACTATATATCTACCTTTTCCCACAGCATAACCAGTATACTCCTAGGGATTAGTTATAATGATATTTTGTTATATGAAACTAAGTATTTATTAATAAATACATTTTAAATTTAAATTTAAAATGTTTTTTTTTCTTTATTTAAAAGAAGTCGCTACAGTCTCTCTGCAAAGCCTGTTTAAGAGCAATGATATACAAGATTTTCGAGATTTTGTTGGCTTGCTTGTTTGTGGTTTGGCTTTGGTGTCCATTTCAGTAGCGGTTAAAGAAAATGTAAAGTACATGTATTTGTAATTGCTGTTTTAAACATTTGAACACTCTGTGCTCTAGGCCATAGACAGCATTCACCAGGTGGGCTTGTATTGCCTGGCATTGGTCCCTGCCAACACTCTGCCTAAAACTCCTCTGGGGGGCATTCACATCTCTGAGACTAAACAGCTCTTCCTGGAGGGCTCGCTGCACCCCTGTAACATCCTAATGTGCCCCCACACCTGTGTCACCAACATGCCCAAACCACGGCAGAAACAACCAGGTGTGTGTGTGTGTGTCTGTGTGTTCACTCTAAATAATGTTTTCATTAATAACACACTTGTTTGTCATATTCCTGTTTTAGAACATTTTATGTCAGATCATAAATACACAGTAACTTTATTGCTAAAACAGATTGTGCTATTAGAACATGTACTGAACTTGTATATGCTAATTTTCTTTTTGTAATGTAGTAAAAAACCTTTTTGTCTATAATAGCTCTCATAATAGAAATCTATAATATCTCAGAGAGAATTCTCTTGATGTACATGCAGGGTTCGTATGATCATGAAAAACCTGGAAAAGTCATGGAATTTGAAAATAGCAATTTCCAGGCCTGGATAAATTTGGGAAAAATAAAGATACCCAGATCTACAAATCTTTGTTTCCATGTATCGGAGAAAATCTGTTTTGAGCTAACAAATACGTCAGCTCAGATTTAATTCAGTAAATTAACCCTACACAATGAAGCTCTCTGGATCTGACACACATAAATTGTGCGTCAGATTCATTTTAAGCCTACTATAATAAATTTCGATTATTGTTTTAGTTACTTTTTGGTTTTATTTTCCATATCTGCACTTTAAAACTAGTATGATCATGTAAATTTGCCATGAAGGCATTGAAAAGTCATTAAAAAAAAAGTAAATGTTCTTTAAGCACACACATTTGTTTTTAAACGCTTCCTTATGAGTTTCTTGTTTGGCACCAATCAAAGAAGGTTTTGTAGTACTTTCTTTGTTTTATGGCCCACCTCAAATAATAATTTTAATAATAAATACAGATGTAGAGATAGGCCAGCAGTGTATCAGTATAAGCCAAATTGTTAGAAAAAAATGGGAAATCGGATGAAATTTCCCATTTATTTCTTTGAGCGCCGATAGATCATATTTGCACGTGCTAACTACACTGCCTCATCTCATGTTTGGAGGTTCAAAAGGCCCTGAACAATGTTGGCATTTTGGCATTTGACCCATCATACTAATGCGTTCATCATCTAATCAGTCCATCTGTAGTAATCAGATTATCTAGATTGTAATGTTATGGATTTTGTTTGTAGTTGGGGTGGGTCCTGCCTCTATCATGGTGGGTAATCTGGTTGCTGGGAAGAGAATTGCTCAGGCAGCAGGCAGAGATCTGGGAATGATAGAAGATCAAGACCTCGTCCGAAAGGTATGAACACACACTTAGTACTGGTACAGTCAAACAACTAACTGTTAATAACACTTAATAAATCATCTTTAATTCCTTATAATTAATCTAGTCTTTCACAGTCACTAACATGACTTTTAATTCATACAGAATATGATGCCGATTAGTGACTGAGTCTTATTGGTGATTGTAAATCAGCTGTATGTTGTGTTTTAATGCCTTCAAATGGATGTAGCTGTGTATGTGGCCTACTATGATGGTAAGATATGGTCATATTCCTTAAATTGCACCAGATTGCTCTCTGTTTTAGTACCTTAATATCTTGACAAGATGGATTCAATCTCTTTAAATTTGGTGATGTGGTGTTTATTTTATTTTATTTTTTAATTTGTGAATTGATCTCACTTTCTACACTATTTTACTTTGTGCTTTCAGCATCAGTTCCTCACAGAGGCTTTGCAGTGGAGAGCACAAACAGACCCTGATCATGTGCTCTATGTGCTACTAAATGCAAAGGTAGCACACACACACAAGCACACACACATTTAATACACTAGGGTTGCAACGACTAATCGGCTGAGTAGATAATTAGTTGACAACTAATTAGTTCAACAGTTGGTGACAGGTGTTTCTTGTATACACCTGCATGTGTACAGTAATATTTCCCTCTATTTCAAAATAAAAGTCACTAATGCAAACAGTGTATCAAAATAAAAGTCACTTATACAAACAAAGAAACAGATTGTCAAAAAGTCACTCATACAAATTAAGCAAAAGACAAATCAAAAGTCCATATTACAAACAATCAAATAGACCATACCAAAATAAAGTCACCCATAAAAAGTCAGAATAAAAGTCACTAATACAGTGAGACTTAAAACTAAAAGGACTGTTTTGCATTTGTCTTTGTTTTCTTTTATTCTTATCTAAACAAAATATGGGAAATCTGATTAAAGGAAAACCAATTCAGTTCTCTGATGTAGTTTGTTGCTGCTGTTTGTATATCTCTCTGAATCTTGACAGGAAAAAGATATTGGAGTTTTATTTATATTATATACAGCAGATTTTTGAGTATTCATCTTTGTTATTGTCAGTTAGCAAATCCATATTAAAATAAAACATGTTTTTTTTAATGCTTTGTTATGGGTTTCTTGTTTGCTACCACTCAAAGAAGGTTTTGTAGTACTTTTTTTAGTTTCATGGCCTACCTAAAATTATTTTGTATATGATAATAATAAGTAAAGATGAAGAAATTGACCAGCAGTGTATCAGTTTATGCCAAATTGTCAGCCAAAATATGCAATCGGACGTAATTTCCCATTTGCAAGTGTGCTGACTGCAATGTGTCACCTCATATTTGGAGGTGCAAAAGGCCCTGATTTATGTGCCCCTTAATTGGTATTGCCATTTGACCTATCATACAACCTCAAGATAAGCATATTACATATTATTAAAACATAATACATTACATATTATAAATATTGACAAAGTTGATTAGCATATCTCCATCGTTCATGTGATCATAAACCGTGTGGTTTTAAGTGCATATCTTGATTGTGGAATTCAGTCGCTCTACCAAAAATATTTTTGTGGTATTTTTTTTGGTAGTTTTTTTTTTCTTTTACCTTAAATGATTGCTCTCTCTGCAGGGTGTGGCAGTGTGTACGGCTACATGCGTGCAGCTTCACAAAAGGGCAGAAAAGATTGCGGCTGCTCTCATGGAGAGAAGTGGCATCAACACTGGAGAGAATGTTGTGTTGTTATACCCACCAGGTCATTATTACACACATGTTCACACACAAAATAAAACATCTTTATTTTTAGCCTGTTGATCTACTGTACTAGCTAGAGTTCCTATGATATTAATGTGTGTATGTGTTTGTGTGTTTGCGTGTGTGTGTGTGTGTGTGTGTATGCAGGCATAGATCTGATTGCTGCATTTTATGGCTGTTTGTACGCTGGTTGTATTCCTGTCACCGTGAGACCACCACACCCACAGAACCTCTCTGCCACACTACCCACGGTCCGCATGATCATTGACGTAAGTGTGTGCAAGTCTCATTAGCAGAGGAAATGATTTGTTAAGAAATGTTACGTGATTTGAAATACATGTCTTTTTTGTCTATGTTCTTTTTTCTCTTCCTCTCTCTCTTTAGGTCAGTAAGGCTGCCTGCATCCTCACTACTCAGGTTCTAATGAAGATCCTCAGATCAAAAGAGGCAGCTGTTTCTGTCAACATAAAAACATGGCCCATCATAATTGACACAGGTACACAAACACACACACATACACACCTAACACATCCAACACACCTTCAGGATAACAAATACAACGTCACGTTGTGAAGATGAATGAGTTGTGAATGTGACATTTTTTCTATTAAAAGAAAAGTATAGTCTATGACTAGGCTTAATCCTTGTTTAGCACTACAGCATTACTACTCAAAACTACTCCTATTTTTGCTACACTGAGTTTGCGTCCTGTAACCATATAAATCTCTCTTTCCAAAGATGACCTTCCACGCAAGCGTCCGCCCACCATCTACAAGCCTCCCTCTGCCGAGATGATCGCCTACCTAGACTTCAGTGTCTCCACCACAGGCATGCTCACAGGAGTCAAGGTACAGAAATAGAAAAGGATGTTTAATAGAATGTGTTGATTGTGTACAAGATTGCAGACAGAACTGCTTTACATTGTATTCATTATCTGTGTCAAACCATGCTCGCTGATTATCTAAGTCTAAGGCTGTGGTTGGCTGTTTGTCAGATTTCCCACGCAGCAGTGAGTGCTCTGTGTCGCTCCATAAAGCTGCAGTGTGAGCTCTACTCCTCGCGCCAGATCGCCATCTGCCTCGACCCTTACTGTGGACTCGGTTTCGTGCTCTGGTGCCTTGCGAGGTAACACAACATACACACACCCACACACATGCACACACAGTAACAAGAAGTGTTCAGCCTCCCACCCTCCCTACAGCAATGATTCATTCAACTGGAAATCAAAGAAGCCATTTTTAAATGTATAAATCAATCAAATAAAAATGTAAAATTAAAGTATAATTGTTTTTAAACAGTGAAAAATTAAGAATATAAGCAAAAATCTGTCAGGTCATCTAAAAAAATTATGTAAGGCTATTTATCAGAGCTCTATGTATTGATTTGGCACTAACCTACACATACTATATATATAATAAATACTGTATTTTTCACCCTACAAGGTGCACTTAAAATCTTTTAATTTTCCACAAAAATAATCAGTGCTCCTTATAATCCGGTGTACCTTATGTATGAATTTTACCAGTCAGGTGTTAGGGAGCAGTAAAGCCACTCCACTAAAGTGCAGTGTTATATAGAAGTTTAAGTTTAGTTCTCCAGCAGTATTAGCATTAGCCGTTTACCACACTAAGCGCTAGCTCTTTCCCTGTTCAGAGTGAGTATTATCGGACTGTAGTCTGCGTGTTTACCGTCAGGGGAGTAGCAGCAAATTCTGGGCCCTGTACACTCTCAATGTCAGTGGGCTCCTCATGCAAGTACACAAGGAACGTGAGTGAAAAAAAATCAGGATTTTCATGGGCCCCTCTCCCTACTTGGGCCCTGGGTAGTCAGGTCCACTTTTCCCCCCACTACCACGCCCATGTTTACCGTGTTAAAACAAGCTACGTGGAACCGCTAGCTAATATCGCCCTGGCTTACTTGAACACTCAGGGTTCCTCAGTGTAGCTCTGTCAGGCGGCATTAGCCTCTAACAGCTAGCACTAGTGATTAGCTGCTAATGCTAATGCTACTACTGCATTAGCTGGAAATCTAGAAATCTAAGTTTACTGGAAATAAACGGAAGCGCTTTACTCACCCAAATGAACAGTTTTCAGGATAGAAATCTGAATCCAGCTAACATCCAGCTCTCATTTGACTTAGAATCTGGTGCGCCTTATGTATGGAAATACAGCATAAAATAGACATTTATTGATGGTGCGCCTTATAATCTAGTGCACATTACAGTGTGACAAATATGGAACAAATAAAATATTTTATTTGACTGTTAGTGTGTTAGACTACTCATTTCCAGAGCTTACCTCAAGGACTTTAATCAAGTAACTCAAATCATGTTTTTGTCCTGATGTGTCACATTTTCAGGGATTCAGATTTTTTTTCAAATCAGATTTGAGTCTCTTTCATATGTGGTCCTAAATCTAATAACTATCTGAATTATGGGTATGCAGTGTAAATGTAAAAGGTCAAATCAAATTACAAGCTTTTTTTTTTTACCTGTACACATGTTCTTAGTTCTGTTTTCAGCAGTCAGCACCAGTGTTGTAACAAAATCTCATTTTCCTTCGCATGCATGTGTGCCACAGTGTTGTTATTAGGCACAACAGATACAAGTCACCTACATTCATGAATGTGAACCATCAACAAAAATCAACCACCCAAATCCAATCTGTGCAAAAAATCTGATTTGATTAACGAGGCTTGTAATATAAATGAAGCCACGGTGGCTGGAGTTTCCAGAAACGTCAAAAACCAAACCTGTGTTTTTTTAACTGTATATGTCTCAACAGGCATATCAATAACTCTACTAAAAGCGCCACATTCTGACTATTGGATCAGACTATTGGATATATATTATTGTTTTTTGTAGTGTTTAACAGGCAGAAGCACACCTGCTGCTGAGATGATTAGTTTAAGGCCGCTTTAGTGACTGCATCAGAATTACCATTAAACTGTACCTCCACACTTAGAAAGCATGTGTTCTAATTTAAATATGTATGTGTGTTTACAGTGTATACTCAGGTCATCAGTCGATCCTGATTCCTCCTCTGGAGCTGGAGAGCTCATTGTCTCTGTGGCTGAGCACACTCAGTCAGTACCGCATCAGAGACACCTTCTGTTCCTACTCTGTAATGGAGCTCTGCACTAAAGGCCTCGGAGGACAGACTGAAATACTGAAGGTTCCCCCCCCATAAACACACACACATACACACACATACACAACCATTTATATATATATCAACATATTAACATATACGGTCCAAAAAGCTTCTGAATTTTGAGCCTTTGAAAGTCTAGATACTTCTACTATTCTTTATGCATAGTTTGGGGTTTATAGTGACCCAGGGCACTAGTGCAGTGCATTGTATTCAGTACAGTACAGTGTATATCTATTCTCTCACTGAAGACTAATTTACAGCGTACAGATACAGACATTGTGGTTTTTTTTCTATACTTTTCTTGATGTTTTGACCATGACTGTGCAAACTATCAACCTATATACCAAACTATCTGCTCGAAACAGTTACCTAAAGACAGGTCATCTACAATCTACTTTAAATATATTACTGTAACATAAACTCAAATTATTTAGAATGTTAATATTTGATCATAGATTAAAACCTGGTTGAGATAGAGCGAGGAAAATGATATCACTGTATATCTTAAAAAAATTGAAGTGCTCTAAAAAAAAAAGGGAAGACCCAGCAGACACTACAGTTTCCCATACTACATTCAGAGATTTGAATGAGTAACCCATTGTGCACACACACTTGTCAACACTCAACCCCTCAAGAAACCAGAGTGCTGAATGTCTTCCATGTCTTCATCTCTCTCTCTGTCTTTGTCTCTCACTTTTTTCACATTCTTCCTCTGTAGACTCGGGGATTAAACCTGGCATGTGTGAGGAGTTGTGTGGTAGTAGCTGAGGAGCGTCCACGTCTGGCTCTCACACAGTCCTTCTCCAAACTTTTCAAAGATCTGGGACTTTCCTCGCGAGCAGTCAGCACCGCTTTTGGATCTAGAGTAAACTTGGCCATCTGTCTCCAGGTAGTCAAGCACAAACAAACTGGTCTGCACATGTATAGGTTTGCTCTGTGTGTGTACTTTAATATAAGCTTTTTTTCCTACATTGTAAAGGAAAACTAAAGTCATCCAGACTATGAAGGAACACATAAGGAATCATGTAGTAACTTAAAAGTGTCAAACAAATCAAAATACTATGTGAAGCTTTTAGATGAAGAATTTATATATGATGGGGTGCTGTTAACTTGCGGTTTATGAAGCGGGTAACTCTGATGAACTTAACCTGTGCAACTGCGGACTCTTCGTCATCTCTTCGTCTTCTTTTTTGGGCGGCAGTCCTGATGAGTGCCAGTTTCATCAAAATATTTTTGATATTTTGATTTGTGACTGCACTTGAGGATAATTTAAAAGGTCTTGAAATATTTTGAATGTAGATTAGAACATTCCTCAAATAGAGCTATTCACTGTATACCAACACTACCTCTTCACAACTTTACAACTGATGCTCTCAAACACATTAAGACGCAAGAAATTTGAGTTAGTAACTCTTGACAAGTTCAGCACAGCTGTTAACTGAAAGCCATTCCAGGAGACTCTACCTCATAAAGCTGACTGACAAAATGTCAAGATGTGCAAATCTGTCATCTAAGCAAGAGGTGCTACTTTGAAGAATCTAAAATATAGAACACATTCTGGTTTGTTTAACATTTTTTGTTTACTAGATAATCCCATATGTTTTTCTTCATAGTTTGGACGATTATTTTATTAATCTACAATGCAGAACATATTTATTAACATATTATTTCCAAACCTTTACCTGTTACTGTATATATTACGTGCAACTAATTGAAGTATTAAAAATGAATGTGACCGATACAGGGTACCACTGGACCAGACCCCTCTACTGTGTATGTAGACATGAAGTCCCTCCGACATGATAGGTATGGCATATATATATTTATCCATCCAATGATTAATATTTGTGTCACTGTTTTTGTTTGTCTCTTAATCTTAATCAGATTTATTACATCCTAAAGCAGATTGTTCGATACACACTAAAAACACTACAAACTGGTTAAATTATTCTGACATTATAGTACTAAGTAATAGAAGCCTAGATCTTTTGGAAGGTACTTGGCCTTTGTTTGTTGTTAGTCATTTTGACCTGTAGCTGTAATGACTAGCCAAATGCTTATATGGTCATGCAACTGAACAGTATTTAGTGTTCTTTAAAGTGTGCTGTGGTGCACCTCTGTAGCTAGCAGATGCTTTTCTAAACACTGAAGACTGAATTATGACTTATTTCCATTGTACTCATTTCTTGACATTCTATTAATGTGTCTTTGAAAGCTTAAATTATTTGTTGGGACACATCTTGTTTAACTGAGCGTGTTTGTGTTTGTTAGGGTAAGATTGGTCGAAAGAGGAGCACCTCAGTCTCTTCCTCTGATGGAGTCTGGGACAGTGAGTAATCTTCACTTTTAACAGCAATAGATGAGACTAAACCAGCACAACTACATAAAAATCATCTATATCTAAAAAAAAAAAAAAAAAAAAATCTTAATCTTTTTGTATCTCCTTTTAGATCCTTCCTGGGGTGAGGGTAATAATAGTAAATCCAGAGACCAGAGGACCACTAGGCGATTCTCACCTGGGAGAGGTGTGTGTGTCTGTGTGAATTACAGTCTTGGAATAAGGAAAGCTTAAGTAGTAAGTAAGAAGTATTTGCTGTGATGGTAATACCGCTCTTTCTTTGTCTCAGATTTGGGTGCACAGTCCACACACAGCAACGGGTTACTACACCATCTACGGAGAGGAGAGCCTGCAGGCCGACCACTTCAACACTAAACTTAGCTTTGGAGATCCTCAGACACTCTGGGCTAGGACTGGATACCTGGGCTTCGTTAAAAGGACTGAACTCACTGACTCTAGTGGAGGTGAGTGAACAAAAAAGAGAGAGACATCCATCCCTCTACTACCACTATTGACGATAAGAGGACAGTCATAACAGTCATTGACAGTGACCTGATGACCTGTCTTGCGTGTATGCTGCTCTTTAATTAGGTGATGTGGTGCAGCTAAAAATATACCGTTCAATTTCCACTGTTGTTACCTGTACTGTAATTAACATCTGTGTTAACTTTTATTTACCATCCAAGTTGGGGTGCCATTTATAACAAATGGGGATATATAGGTAATGGTGTATTAAATGCAGAATGGCTGGTTTAACACAGTCATCAGACTTAAAAACAGAATCTGACTCATGCAACTGATTATTCTCACATTTCCTGTTGTTTAAAGTTTTGAATAACTATTATTATTCAGTTTTCCTACAAAACAAGTAACTAATCTTCACTTAAGCATGTTGCTGCATTATATGAGCATGAGAAGGGGAGTTAGATTCTGGCAGTGAGTCAGAATTCAGCATAACACCATAAGTACCTAAAAACAATAGAGGCGACATACATAGGTCACAGGTCACATTTATGAATCTGAACAATGGCCAAATCTGATCTCTTAAGCACTTAAGAAAGCTTGTGAGCCCCAGCCAACATGCTAATATGGGGCTTGCATGGGTGGAATAAGGGTTAAGTGAGTTCTAGGTAGGCAAGACACATGTGTACATGTTTAACAGACATATAGACAGACTGTTAATTATCTCTATCTCTTTTTTATTCTTTCTCTCTTTCTTGATCCCGAAGGAAATTTAGCGGCCGCAGTAATACAAAATTAATAAGGGTAGTACAAAAAAAAAGTACAGACACGGCACTATTATCAACTATGAACGCATGTTCATCACTTATAACAATGATCCATAAATAAACTTCAAATTATAATATTATTAACAATAAGTATAAAGTATAATATGTTCACTGTAAATAATACCTCAAAAAACATCTGACTGAATACAAAGAGTGCAAGAATATATATAACGAAAAACTATCTACAGATGATCACATCGCTGTACGATAAATAGAAAATATGTAAAAAAAAAAAAATATATATATATGCATTAGAATCGAACCGGAGAAAAAAAACTGTCAGTTTTCCCAAATAGCCCCCGAGATTACAGCCTACCTTAAAGCAGCACTAGGTAGGATTTCCTTGATTTTTGATCTTTTTAAAGAAGTAAAATCACAGCTTGAAACTCACTGCAGCGCTGCATTAAGGTGTAAATGTTAGGAATAGCGGTGCTCTCGTGTCTGTGCCGGGGCTCCTCTGAGCTCAAACCAGACTCTGTAAGTTTTCCGAGGCGGCCGCGACCAACGCTTGCGAGAACTGCGACCTGCTTTCCGACCTTTAGTTCTAACAGTTCTACAAGGATTACTGGTTTATTCTTTACAAACTAAAATACAGACACTCTGGCAGAAGCTGGAAAGAGACCGAATATGTCTGTGAAAGCCAGTAAACGAGAAAGAGAAACTAATCCGCCTGAAACCTTTATTACACTCTACAACTGTACGGGGGAGCCCACGAGCACAAAATCTCAATCCTACCTAGTGGAGCTTTAACCTCACATGGTCCCATCTAGGCCCCATGTGCAGTGTACAACCCATAGGGGGTCCATTTTTAACCCCTCCTGTTCTCATCACTGACAAAGTCTACTAATGTGGGGCCTGCATGGGCAAGTTATCTGGGGTATATATATCTGACTATATACTGACTTATGTAATTGGTAGTGTTTAATCTTATTCATATTAAGTATTTTTGGACTCACTAGCTGGGGATATCTTCTGAGTGAGCAGTAAAGCATCTTTGAAAAAGAGCGTTCGTTAAATGCCATAATTTAAAATGCTAAAATATTTGTTATTTCTAAGTTAGTGTTTTCTTTCCCAGATCGCCATGATGCTTTGTTTGTGGTGGGATCTCTGGATGAAACCCTAGAGCTAAGAGGTCTGCGCTACCACCCTATTGATATAGAAACCAGCGTATGCCGGGCTCACCGAGGCATTGGTGAAAGGTATGTTTTTATGTGTGGAAG
This sequence comes from Cylicocyclus nassatus, assembly GCA_958299035.1. NCBI lineage: Eukaryota > Metazoa > Nematoda > Chromadorea > Rhabditida > Strongylidae > Cylicocyclus > Cylicocyclus nassatus. The sequence goes on from CATQJL010000142.1 coordinate 13,731, forward strand.
AAAATGAATTTTGTTTAGATCTTTTATTCTTGGTTGCTTTTTTTATCTGACACAAACTCACGATCACATTATATACACTCCTTTACAGTGCTGTGTTCACCTGGACCAATCTTCTGGTGGTGGTGTCTGAGCTGTGTGGATCAGAGCAGGATGCGTTGGACCTGGTCCCTCTGATAACTAACGTGGTATTGGAGGAGCATCACCTGATCGTGGGCGTGGTGGTGATTGTTGATCCTGGGGTCATCCCCATCAACTCTCGAGGGGAGAAGCAGAGGATGCACCTGAGAGACTCCTTCCTTGCTGATCAGTTAGACCCTATATATGTGGCCTACAACATGTGAGTTGGGCCAGATTGTTGAAGAGTAGCCTGGAGAAGATCTGCTGATCTACATAGAGACTGAGGCGCTTGCCGTATGGCACATATGCTGTGTTTGAGTCTTCATGGTGTGTGGCTGAAGACTTTGTTCTTTACCACCGGGCAGAGGACCAAGTATAAGTAAAAAGGGGTAGGAGAGGATCAATATAATCTTTTTATTTCTTTGGAAGCTACAATTCTTTATTCTCCTAATTTCAGCATTCCCTGTCACAATGTCATTTTAATAATCACTTTATTTTTATCCCCCTTCACCCCCTTCCAAGTTTAAGCACTTTTTAAGAAGGGTCAATTTAGAGTTTGGTTTTCTGGCACACGTTTTAAGTGATCTAGTAAGTTACGGTACTCAAGATCTCCTGGATTTATTGACCTTTTGCCTTTTATCTTTTAGTTAAAACACACTACCATTCCATGTCAAATAATGTATTAACATTTATTTCTGCAAACACTGAATAGTTCTTGAATTCATTTAAGCATTCTATCCACCACAGCCAAAATACAGTTTTTCTTTTGTATTACATTTTTAATTATGTTTTATAATATCTTATTATTTCTCATAAATTATTTAAACTTGAAGTGGTTCATTGAGCTGAATTTTAAAGCACAGAATTTTGTTACAAACACTGAACTAAAATATACTTTTCTTTAGAACAGCATTAGGTCTGATGTGTGGAACTGCAATTCACTGACTTTGCTATTTCATATGCATTTTTTTTACATTTCCATGTTTTTCAGTGCAGTTTTCAAGGGGATCCCAAATGTAAGTGTAGGGTCTAGTAATATGTGAATAGATGAAGTTGATGAATAAGTAGTGTTGCAGGTTTTTTTTTTTGGTCAGAAATCTTTTGTCATATACTTGGTGGTGTCATATAATGAAATGAATGGAAGATGAGAATGGATGTGTTTCTTGTTACTTTAAAACTGAACAAATGTCAAAAGAAAGGAACCAAAATAATATATATTTACAGCACTTTCCAGCCCTCTCCAACACACTGCTTCAGCATTAGGACACGGTGTATTTTTCTTTCCTTCTTTCTTGACCCATTTATGCACTTTATGAAAGGCATGAGGACTATTAACACTTATCAAATCAAAAGGGCATTTTTTGTCTCAATACTGTAATATTCTCTAAATAAACCAGACTCATAATGTATCATACATCATTTAGATACTGACACACTGGCATTAGTGACAAGTTTTTGCATGTGCAGCTGTTGTACATGCAGATTAATATATACACTCCCTGATGATACAAGTTTGGACACACCTCTGTGTGTGTGTGTGTATGTATGTATATATGTATATACACATATTGACAATGACCAACAACCCAAATAATTAATACCTGCTCTGTGGTGTTCTTTTGGAATCCTATTCAGTGACAAACAGGGTTAAATGAGAATAATAAAGTATGCAGAGAAACAAAAGGACTACAGTCTGTAATTAAATACTGGCAATGAGGTGGTCTTAATGTTGTGGCTGATTGGTCTTACCTGTAGGCATAAACCTGTAGATCAGAATGTCTAATAAGGTGTGTCCAAACTTTTGCTACTGGGTAAAAAAAAATAATTGCATACATATTTAAGACAATGTATTGCTTTTACCTCCAGAGGAATAAGAACATTTCATCTTTTCTGATCACACAATCACACACACACACACAGACTTACCAAATAACCCACAGCCAAACGTCACAGCCATGTCCTCTGGGACATTCTGCTCCTTCTCTTCTCTGATCTTAAGGTGCTTAGGAACATCAGGACAAACTTTTCTGACTTCTAACTGGCAGGAATGAAACCAGGAATCTGTACATGTAACCACTACTACTGTAAAATAGCAAACTGTACAAAGGCGGAGATTTTACATGTTCAAGCAGCATTTCTGAAGAACAGTGGACACTTTCTGTACTGTACAGGGATTTGTAGTGGGTAAAGTTCAGAAAATCCCACACGGATAAAAGACACCTGTAAACTATAGATTTGTGTACAGATAAAGCTATGTACTGTACTGTAATGTCCTTTGCTGTTCTTTGTCATATTCTTGGTTTAATATGAGTGTGTAAAACTGCTGTCAGACATGATTTTGAAGCAACCTCAGCTGGTTGAATGCACATTTGAAGGTATAACTGAGTCCTTGTAAATAAGCTCGCTGTTTCTTTTTATTCATTCACATTTTGTGGGGCCTGTGTTCAGTTTATTTGCGTTCTGTTCCAGCTTCTTTTGATGTTTAAGAGCAGAAACTTTACGATATTTTCAGTCTTTGCTTTGTGAGCATGAAAACATGAAGCCAAGCACTGTGGGACATGGAGAGAAACTATGTTGTAATAATTCATCCTTGTAGATCTGAACCACCAGGATATTGTTCAAACCTTATTTACTATGGGGTGTGTGTCGGGGGCGGGTGGTGAATGCGAGTGAGCATGCGTGTGTGTGTGTGCACGTATGTGTGGATGTTTATAGATTCATGTGTATCATTTTTTGGTTGTAAAGGATTGACATTAACATGTCTGTGTGTACACAGCTGAATGGCGTTACTTCATAATGATGCTTTTCACTGTTTCTTTCCCCCCCCAAATTAGTTACAAGATTATGAAGGTATTGTTTAGTCATTATTCCCTTAGTGTGTTGGAATGTTTGGTTTTGGGTTCAAGCACAAACCCGAGGGGGAGCTTTATGAGGAAATATTCAGGGAAACACCGCTTTCTAAAAGGAATGGGATTTACTGTACATTCACTAAAATACTAAGACTGCAGTAAACATTGATGTATGAGAATAAACTCTCTGCTTGTCTTCTGGATGCTAAATAGCGGCTGCCTGCTGTGAAGAAGAAAAAGGATCAAGTGGGAATGGACTTGGTGCAAAGCCAGGTGGAGGGGCTGTGTCTGAAACGCATTTCTCACTATGCAAGCAGGTGTTCCACAGTCACATCCCATATTATACACACATACACACACACACACACACACACACACACACTCTTAACACTCGCACCACAGCCTGACAGAAACACTCAAGAGGGAATAACACTTATTTGGAAAGCAGGTCTAAGATAGATTGGGAGCGTTCATAATCATGACCAGAGAATGCACTCATCTCTTATGTTGATATGTATTCTTTTTTGGTACATTTCAATTAATAATAATTACAGTAATAATGACTGTCATATTATAACTACAAAGGGGTTCATTTTGTGATACTTTAACATCATGTACGAATATTAATGAACGTCATGATTATGCAACCCTAGCCCACCATTAACGTTCACCTGTTTGATTTTGTACATTGGTTAATTACTGTTTTATATTTAAATGGCAAAAAGAATAAAAGGCTTTTATTTTGCAGCACTTATGTGTTATGAGTTTTAGTGTTAAGTTTGTTATTATTCTGCTGAAATCCTGTGTTACAAATGATTAAGTCAGAAATTATATTACTTGGTCCTACAAGATCATTAACTCTTAATCTGCAGGTTGTTCCTGAAATCTGGCTAAATAACAGAATTCTATATTTGGTTATAACTTTACTGTGATTTTATTTATTTAATTATTTTAGGGGGGGGGGGGGGTGCTGGCGCAGTACTTCAGGTGAGAACGAGGGGGGGGGGGGGGTGCGCTGGCGCAGTACTTCAGGTGAGAACGAGGGGTGTTGCTGGCGGAATATGAAATAAAATAGCGCGTCACAATTAGCGCGATTAGTGCTGCCTGTGAATTGGGACACACCCCGACACGAGCTGACTCTGGAAAGGAAATATGCACGTGAGGCGCAATATTTTGACGGCACCCCCGATGAAGCCAGACGGCACCCCAGGGTGCCGCGGCACCCTGGTTGAGAAACACTGCCTTAGAACTCAATAAAACAAATGAAAGTTAACATAAACACAGTATCAGTCAAAATGTTGGATACACCTCTTCTTATTCAATGTTTTTCTTTCTTTTTATGATTTTTTTTACATTGTAAGTTTAGTATTGAAGACAGTAAAGCTATACAGGGACACCTTAAATTATTTTTATAAACAAAAAGTGGGCTCTTATAAGTTTGTTATGGTAAGAATTGTAATAATATTATGGTAAAAACTGTGCATTTATGACATAATAATGATGTTAAACAATATCACTCTATGGCATGATATGGTAACAAACCATTTGGTTATTAACCTGTTGGTTATATATATATTTAATACAATGTGAAAAGGTATATCTACGTTCAACGCAATGAGGCGTACAAGTGGGTCATAAATAAAAAATATGATTATGTGACAGAATATGCAAACAAGTATATTTTGCTGTTTATATTCTTAATATATTCTTGCGTTCTTTTTGTAAGGTTAATAAAACATTTTTTAGTTTGTTGCCTTTGGGCAACATTATATAGATCCCTTATGTTATGGCCATCATGATAAAGAAGTGATGATTAGAGTAATCAGCTTGTTAAGTTAAATTAATTATTATTATTACTAATGTTATTATGGATAATAATAAGGTTCATTCATTACTGTACATTACAGCGTCTTGTTAGAAACAGTGGCCAATTAAAACGTTCCTGCGCTGTGACGTCACACAGCCTCCGAGTGGGAGGTGCGTTCCGAACGCCAAAAAAAACAAAAAAACAAGCTAGCGTTTTTTTTTTTCAATGGAAACCGCCCTGATTTGTTTATAACGTTTACCGGCATCTTAACTGTTAAAGTTCATTAACGGGTGATCACGGTTCTCCCGCGGCGGGTTGGAGAAGAAGATAAAGCGGTCAGAAGGTGAGTGTTGTTTCGGTTTAAGCGCTGGTTGGTGTATCCGCTGTGTGTGCGGGTCTGAGCGGTCATGGCGCCCGTCCGCACGGTTATGGTTATGGTCGCCTCGTCGTCGTTTGTCGTCGAAGGGGAAGGTGCACCAATGGCTCCCTGCACCGCTGACGTGTGTTGACGCGGGTACTTGCGTGCCAGTGACTAGCCAGAAAGTTTCGTCGAGCGTCGCGTAAGTAAGTCGCCCGGTGACTTATAAACAGTGTGCAGCCTGACAGCACGAGCCGGAGCTGCGGAGAGCAGGCGGTGCCTCTGTTAGCGCGGCCGCGAGAGCTGCTGATGTCCGGGCTAATCCACAGTTTCAGCCGCCCCGGAGAGATAGTTAGCTAGCGTTAGCGAGCCAGAGATCCACCATTATGTTTCAAATACAGCGCCTGCTTTACTGTCTCGTAAGCTAGCTAGCGTTAGCTAACCTAGCTTAGCTAAAGTACGTTTTTAGCGCCTAGCTAGCGTTAACTGTCATACCTAACTGAAACGGATGCCGCCATAAAATACGTTTAATAATATTAAGCTTTTAGTTAATAAAAAGTAAAACAGTGATATGTAAAACAATATTTTTTTTAATCATGTGAAAGAAACAGCTAGGTGATGTTAAAAAGAGCAGAATAGCATTTAGTGGTCCTGTGTTTAATAACTACTGCACGCTTGTACTGACTTCTTGTTCTTTCCATTTGATTTTGTAATTCTATTAGCCAGTTAGCTTAGCTAACTAACATAATCTAGATAAAATGTGGAATCCAGTATTAGCACTGTATAGTTAACACTAATCTTGAGAATTATTTAAACTACAATATAACTTAGCTAGCCTGTGAGTAAGTTATCTAGTGTAAAACAGAACAATACTTTAGTAATTTCCTGAGTATCTCTAGCTAAATATTTATTAACCCTTTATGATATTGTGTTGCCCTCACTGTCCTTTTTTATTTTTGAATGTATAATTGGTAATATTTGTTTTTATTTACTTACCAAAACAGTGGCTTTTCATTTGTTGCTTCAGGTCAACAATATTGGTTACAGCAATAGTTAGACAACAATGCCGCCGTTATCCAGAATCAGTTGTTCTTAAACGCTTTAATTTGATATATCCACAATCAACTACAATCTCCAAAAAATACGTAAAATATATCTTCAACAGATAAGAAGAGAGTTTAGCTTGAACAAGAGTGTTTTAACGCAACACAAAAATATCAGGGTCTTGAGTTTGCTTAAACTTATATCCACTGGCTTCCACAGACGAGGAGCTGGAAATTAGTTACCTAGCTAGTTAGGGTTAGCTAGCTAGAGCCGCTAACTAGCTTAATTAATTAGTTAACTAACTAGCTATTTAAAAATATCTTATATCAGTGTTTTATTTTATAGTTACTCAAGGTATTGCTGAAATGTTTCTGTTTTACACTAGTTAACTATACATAGGTTAAGCTAGTTATCTAGCTCATACTGTATAAATAACTCTCAAAATCTCACAGTGCTATTCCACATTTTAACCCCTAACCTAATCTAACTGATCTCATAAATAACTAGCTGCTGTTGAAATTTAGTAAATAATGATAGGTTAACTAGGTTAGCCTTATTTTTTTTTTAGCTGGTACTGCTTGTATTTTACAAATAACTGGGCTTTTAACCCATAAGAGCCCAGACCCATTTCTGAACATTGATGGCAAAATCAAAATTTAATTGACTAAATATTGTAAGATGAAAATCTTGATGTAAGAAATTACAACAACTTCATAATTGATATTTTATCATATTCTACAAATCATGTCACATACATTTAATTAAATCATTTGAATTGTTCGAATGGATGAAACAGACCTGTAGAATAAAAAAAATACCCTTTTAAAATTAGTTTTTTTTAGTTTTGTCTTCAACACTAATCCAGCAAACCTACGTTCTGTAAATGAGGTCAGATGGAAGAACACACCTTTTCCCAATGTCCTGTAGTGATGCTCTCAGGATGCTCAGTTCAGGTCACTTAGAAACTTCATAGGTTAAAATAATGGACAAAGTGAACTTTTTACAGCTTTTGTCACATACGTCACCATGGGTTCTTTTGGGTTAAAGCTGTTGACACCAAACAGGAAGATAGATGTCTAAGGCTTTTGTTCAAAAGATGGAGGAGAACCTCTTGAGGTTTTACCATATATCTAGCTAATAATAATAGTACAAAATAGTTGTGGTTACCAAAGCATATGTTGCAAAATCATTCCTAATTGCCCTACAAAAACAAGTTATAATGAGCTGTGTTATATGGTATATTAGCTACTTAATAGTAGTACTGAATAATATTGAAACACACTCTGCTACTGAGTAGTTTCTAACTAGAGACATGACGGTAGGTGTTAGGCAGCCCACATTTTATCCCTCCAACAGATTTGTTAGCTATTTACATCATCAGTAACACAGGGTCTGGCTGGTCACTGTGCACTATTGAGATTTAGGAGTGCATGAGCAATGAGCTCACTCTGTGACTCAGAGTGTGAGTGCAGTGTGCTGTGAGACATTCAGCACCGGAGGGGGGTGGGTGGAAACATTGAGTAAAAACTGTGCTCTCAAAGCTTACTTACCGTTCTAGCTACCATCCTACTGTGAGTGAAAGAACATTGAGTGTCCTATGAACACTTACACATATATTTATTTGCAAAATGGATGAATCTTCCTACATAAAGAGATAATACTACTACTAATAATACTAATAATAATGTCCCAGTGTTTTTGTATCACTAATTGTGAATCTGTAGACACTCTTTAAAAATGTCTGGTGATGGACTGTGATTATGTTTGTTTGCAGTGGTGGCAATGGAAGAGGTTCACCAGAACAGCACTAATGGCACTGAGTCACAAACTGTGACCATCCCTACAACTCTTACAGCTTCTCAATTATCACAGATAACCCAGGTATTGTCTTTGTGTGTATATTTTCGCATGTTTAAGAAAGCACTAAAAAAGTTATTGTTTTAATCTGGTAATGGCTCTGGTGTATGTGAATGTGTTATTTTATCTGTTTACTGCATTATCTTTGTACATTGTGCAGATGTCTCTTGGAGGGTCACCAGTCACTGTGGTGCAACTACCTGGTGGTCAGATTCAAGTACAAGGAGTGATCCAATCTGCCCAGTCATCAGTTATTCAGTCTCCACCAGCACAAATACAGGTAACATACACTCTCTCTTAATCAGCCTTACATTTGCTGTAGTGAATTTTATTCAGACAAAATGATCCATCTGTTACTTTTACTTTGTGGAAAAAACATTTCTATGACTTGTTTGTTCTTGGTAATGTTAAATGAATGCAAAATGAAAATAGAGTAAAATATTTTTTTAATTGCTTACTAAAACAAAGATTTAGTCAGCAATTAAGTAACTGAAAGTGATTAGTCAGACAGTCAGTTTTTTTCACCACTTATCTCTTTCCTAGTTTTTACTAACATAAGTGTGTGTTTCTATCTTTCCAGGGTCATCAGTCTGATAGTGACGATTCTCAGGACTCCTCAGACAGTGGATCTTCTAACCAGAAAACGAGGGAAATTCTAGCGCGGCGCCCTTCTTACAGGTCTTTCTCACACATGCATGCACACACACAAACGTTTTATAAATACATAATTCTGTACTCAAACGTCAACTCCCCCACCTTACCTCCAACTCCTCCAACTTGTCCTAAAATTATTTAATAAACCACAGACATTACAGAGAACACAGTTTCAGTGTTTTTTTTGTTTAAGTTTTAGGTTTATATGCTTTATAGAGTCCTGTTCAATCTGCAATACATCTCTACAGAGACTAGACAAGCTGTTTGTGTGCATAACACATCTGTTTCAGCAATGGGTGCAACTTAAGTAGCTCAATGCAAAGGGGTGTCAAACATTTTGACATATAGTGTATGTCCAGACATTGTTTTTAAATTTGACTTGACCAGTACACAGCCCAGAGCTGATCATTTCTGACTCACACTCACTGAAACACTAAACAGTTACATTTACAGGAAGTCATGCACAATACTTAATTCGCTGGTACTGTATCTAGCCTTCCAGTACTCTGCGTTGATACCACTGCTT
>CATQJL010000143.1:0-22891 GCA_958299035.1 Cylicocyclus nassatus
AAGCAGTGGTATCAACGCAGAGTACTGCAGTGGCAAGTCGACCCTGGTGCGCAGCATCGCGGCCGGCGCGGTGATCGATACGGATGTGGCCAACAGTGATCGCCTTGGCGCCGACAAGGCCTCCACCACCGTCGCGCTGGACTACGCCGACATCGACCTGCCCAACGGCGAACGGCTGCGCCTGTACGGCACCCCGGGCCAGCAGCGCTTCGACTTCCTGTGGCCGATCCTGCTGCAGGGTGCGCGCGGTGCGGTGTTGCTGCTGGATGCGCGTCGCGCCGGCATGGCCGCCGAGCTGCAGGACTACCTGCAGGTGCTGCGGCCGTTTGCACCGGCGCTGGCCCTGGTGGTGGCGGTCACCCATCTCGACCAGGCGCCCCATGCCGCGCTGGACGACTGGGCCACGCGCGCCTGCCTCGACGACCAGCCACTGCCGCTGCTGGCGGTCGATGCCCGCAACCGCGAGCAGGGACTGCTGCTGATGGATGTGTTGATGGGCGAAATGGAAGCGCATGCACTGGTGGCCGCGCATGGCTGACGGGCAGGTGGCGGTCCTGCCCGATGCCGGTCAGCGCGAGCGCCTGCAGCCCCTGCTGCACGACCTGCAGCAGCGGGTCGAAGGTGTGCGCACGGTCGTGCTGGCCAGCGTGGATGGTTTCGCGCTGGTCAGCGCCGGTGCTGACGGTCGCGGCGAACGGTTGGCGGCGATGACCAGCGCGATGCTGGCGCTGGCCGCGGCGGTGGGGCGCGAGCTGGTGCTGGGCGATCTGCAGACGCTGATGCTGGAAGCCGCGGGGGGCAAGGTGCTGATGCTGGCGATCCAGGCCGAAGGGCGCGCGCCGCTGCTGCTGATGGCAGCCTGCGACCAGCGCAGCGTGATCGGCCAGGTGCTGTGGCAGAGCAGGGAATGTGGCCAGGCGATCCTGGCCGAACTCAGCGGATCGTGAGCCCGGTCGCAGGGGAACAAGGGGCTCGAACCAACACTGACAAGGGGATACGACGTGGCTGGATTGACTGAATCGTTGAACGCACTGATGGGCATCGATGGCGCACAGGCGGTGGCGCTGGTCGACTATGAAAGCGGCATGCTGCTGGGCGAAGCCGGTGCCGGCATGGACATGGAAGTGGCCGCGGCCGGCAACACCGAAGTGATCCGTGCCAAGATGAAGACTGCCGCGTCGCTGAACCTCAACGACACCATCGAGGACATCCTGATCTCGCTGGGCAAGGCGTACCACATCATGCGTCCGGTGGCGAAGAAGAAGGGGCTGTTCTTCTACATCGTGCTGGACCGCACCAAGTCCAACCTGGCCCTGGCGCGGCGCAAGGTGCAGGACGTGGAGGCCGAACTGGCGATCTGAGCCGGTAGTGCCGGCCGCTGGCCGGCATCTGCATGGATCCACCGGCGGTCCAGGGGCTGCCGGCCAGCGGCCGGCACTACCTGCGCGCTCGACGGCGCCACACACGCCAGCGTATGGTGAAGCCGGTCCTCTCCGGTGAGCCCTGCATGTCCGAGCCTGACATCGCCGCCGAGCTGGCGTCGCGCATCGCGGGCGCCATCCGTGATGGTTTCGAGCAGTATCACGCCCGCTTCGCGGCGATCACCGCGCGTGCGCGGCAGCGCTTCGAGCAGCGCGACTGGGCCGGCGCCCGCCAGGATGCCGTCGAGCGCATCGCCCTGTACGACCTGTGCATCGCCGAGCAGATGGATGCCCTGCGTCGCCTCGCCGGTGAGGCGATCGGCGCGCGCGCGCTGTGGCTGCAGGTGCACGCGCGCTACAGCGCCCTGCTGCAGGAGCTGATCGATGCCGAGCTGTACAAGACCTTCTACAACACCTTGTCGCGGCGCCTGTTCGCCACCCGTGGCGTGGACCCGGCGCTGGAGTTCATCGCCTTCGACGTTGAACCTTCCGATGCCATCACCCATCCGGTCGCACGGCATACCTATGCGGTCTCGCCCACGCGGCCGGTGGAGGCGCTGCAGCGGGTGCTGGCCGACTACCGCTTCGACATTCCCTATGCCCACCAGTTGCGCTGCGCGGCGGCGATCGCAGTGCGCCTGCAGGACGATCTGGCCCATTGGGGTGACACGCCGGTACGCAGCATCGAGCTGCTCGACACCGTGTTCTATCGCGAGCGCCGCGCCTATCTGGTCGGCCGCGTGTTCGGCGAGCATCGCTTCTCGCCGTGCGTGATCGCCCTGGTCAACGATGAGCGCGGGCTGCGCGCCGATGCCGTGCTGACCCGGCGCCGCGATGTCGCCCACCTGTTCGGCGTGTCGCGCAGCTACTTCCAGGCCGACCTTGCCACGGTGGGGGATGCGGTGGTGTTCCTGCGCAGCCTGTTGCCGGGCAAGCAGTGGTATCAACGCAGAGTACTGCTGGGCCGCGCCAAGCAGGGCAAGACCGAGCGCTACCGCACCTTCTTCCGCCACTTCAACGAGCATCCGCAGGAGCGGCTGGTGCCTGCCGAAGGCACGCCGGGCATGGTCATGGCGGTGTTCACCCTGCCCAGCTATCCGCTGGTGTTCAAGCTGATCCGCGACCGCTTTGCCTGGCCCAAGGCAATGTCGCGGCAGCAGGTGGAAGAGAAGTACGCGCTGGTGTTCAACCTTGACCGTGTCGGCCGTCTGCTTGACGCACAGCCGTATCGCCATCTGCGCTTCCCGCGTGACCGCTTCGCGCCGGCGCTGCTGGACGAGCTGCTGCAGCAGTGCGCGCAGAGCGTTCGCGTCGATGGCGACCAGGTGGAAGTCGCGCTGTGCTATGTGCAGCGTCGCTTCCGCCCGTTGAACCTGTACCTGCGCGAGCAGGGCGGAGAGGCGGTGCGCGCGGCGGTGCTCGACTATGCGCAGGCCATCACCGACATGGCGCGCAACAACATTTTTCCCGGTGACATGCTGCCGAAGAATTTCGGTGTGTCGCGCCATGGCCGCGCCGTGTTCTACGACTATGACGAACTGTGCCTGGTCAGCGACTGCGTGTTCCGCGCCTGGCCGCAGCCGCGCAGCCCGGAAGAGGCGATGGCCGATGAGCCGTGGTTCCATGTAGGCCCACGCGATGTCTTCCCTGAGCGCTTCGGCCCGTTCATGGGGCTGCCGGCCGCTGAACTGGCCGCGGTGCGCGAGCATTTCCGGCACCTGTTCGATCCGCAGTGGTGGCAGCAGCTGCAGGAGCGGTTCGCGCGTGGTGACTACCCCGACACCCCGCCGTACGCGGGCGCCCACCGGCTGGCGTGAACGGGCTGCCGTGGCGGCGCCGACTGGGGTACGCTCGGTATTCATCACCAAGGACCCGGCAATGATGCGTTCCCCCCTGTTTCTCGCCCTCGCGCTGGCCGTAGGCTGCGGCGCCCCCTTGCTGGCCGGCGATGCCAGTGCACAGACCGCACGCGCCGTGCGCGCCACGGCGGAAATGAGCATGGTGCTTTCCGGCCATATCGAGATCACTGCCGATGGTTCGGTCAGCACGCTGGTACTGGACCAGAAGTCGATGCTGTCTCCGAGCATCGCATCCTTCGTCGAGGGCACCATTGCAGGTTGGCGCTTCGAGCCGACGCTGCGTGATGGCAAGGCGGTGGCGACGCGTGCTCCGCTGCACGTGCGCCTGCGCGGCAAGTCGATGGCAGATGGCGGTTACGAAGTCAGCATGACCAGCGTCAACTTCAGCGAATACGATCCGAAGGCGACCGACTCGGTGACTGACCGGCGCATGACGCCGCCGCGTTACCCGGAAGAGGTCTATCGGAACGGTGGCCAGGGCGAGGTGGTGCTGATGGTCAAGGTGGCCCGCGACGGTACGGTGGCCGATGTCGTTGCCGAGCAGGTCAACATGGCCGTGATCGGGCCCGAGCGAACCCTGGCCAAGATGCGCGACAGCCTGGCCAAGGCCAGCGTCAGCAGCGCCCGCAAATGGACCTTCACCCCGCCGACCACCGGCGAGGACAGCACCCGGGACAGCTGGACGGTACGCGTGCCGGTGAACTTCGCCCTGAACAATGATCGCAATGCCGGGCCGGAGCGTCTGGGGCGCTGGCGCGTCTTCATTCCGGGGCCGCGGCAGGCCGTGCCGTGGCGCAGGGCGGACCCGATCGAGCAGGCCGGTAGTGACCTGCTGCAGGAGGGCGGCGTCTACATGGTTGATGGCGCCCGGCGCGGCGTGCGCCTGCTGACCCCGCTGGAACAGGGCTGAGGGTGGTGGCGGGGCCGGCCGGGCCGGCTCCGCATCAGTCGGCGTAGGGGTAGACCACGACCCGGTTGCGGCCCTGTTCCTTGGCCATGTACAGCGCCTTGTCGGCCAGCCGCAACGCCTGCTCGGCATCGACATGGAAGCTCGGGAAATGGGCCACGCCCAGTGACACGGTGATGGTGCCCACCGGCTCGAACGGGTGGTCGGCGATATGCTGGCGCAGGCGTTCGCCGGCCTGGCGTGCCGGCTCGGCGTTGATGCCCGGCAACAGCAGCAGGAATTCCTCGCCGCCGGCGCGGCAGAGGATGTCGCTGTCGCGCGAATAGCGGCGCATCTGATCGGCGATATGGACGATGGCGGCGTCGCCGACGTCGTGGCCGTGGGCATCGTTGATCGATTTGAAGCGATCGATGTCCAGCGCCAGGATCGCGAACGGGATGCCCTGCACCTGCAGCGCATCCAGGGCCTGCTGCAGGCCACGACGATTGAGCAGGCCGGTCAGCGGGTCGGTGCGGCTGGCCCGGTTGAGCGTGCCGATCCGGTCCTGCAGTGCGTTGAAGCTGTGCAGCACCGCGTGTTTCAGCTGCGCGACCTCGAAGTACCACGCACGGATGCCGCTGACATGGTTGATCGCATTGCCGGTATCTTCGCCGCCCTGCACGTTGCGCGCCAGCTGCCACAGCGGCATCGAAATGCGGCGGGCGAACCACCAGGTAACCAGCAGCGACAGCAGGCCGAGCGGAATCGCGTTCCAGATCACTGCGGTCATCAACCGCGACAGCGGTTGCAGGGTGGCCTCGGTCGGACGCTGGGCGATGATGCCCCAGCCGGTCGCCGGTACCGGTGCATACCCGGCCAGCATCGACACGCCCAGGTTGTTGCGCACCTGCTGGGCGCCGCGCTCGCCACGCACCACCGCCTTCACCGCCGGATTGCCGACCACGTAGTCACCGACCCGCTTGCCATCGGCGTGATAGAGCAGGCGACCATGACGGTCGACCACGTACAGGTAGGACCCGTCGCGGTAGTAGTGCTTGCCCAGCAGCGTATGCAGTGCGCTGCGCTGGCGCAGGTACAGGGTCCCGCTGACGTAGCCGCGGTAGTGGCCCTGGCGGTTGAAGATCGGGTGCGACAGCGACACCAGCAGCTTGCCGGTGGCCGATTGGTACGGATCGCTGATCATCGGCTGGCGTGCCGCCAGTGCTGCGTTGTTGCCGACGCTGTGCAGCACCTCACCCTGCAGCTGCAGGGTCTGCGGCGAAGTGGCGATCACCAGGCCATCGGCGTCCACCACCAGCGAGGAGTTGAAGCTGTTGGTCTGCAGCTGCAGGCGGCTGGCCTCATCCTGCGCCCGCTGCGGATCCAGATCGTCCTGGCCGAGCCGGGTGGCCGCATAGGCCAGCTCCTGCTGTGCGGCCAGCAGGAAGTTCTGGGTGGTCTCGGCCAGCTTGGTGGCATAGACGCGATTGGCTTCCAGGGTGTTGCCGACCAGCTGGTCGCGCTGCACCCGGTAGCTGGCCAGCAGGGTATTGGCCAGCGCGATGATGGCGCTGAGCAGGGCCAGGGCGAGGATCAGCTTGCCCAGGTTGAGGCGGGGCGAAATCAGGCGCATGCGGGGCAAACGAGGGCAGAGGGCGCTCGGCGCGGTCAGGTACCGGCGGAGGCGGGGCTGCATTATCGCCACAAAAGGGCCGGGCGCGGGTGAAGCACGCGCCCGCCACGGGATTCACCGTTGCAGTCGCTGGCGCAGGATCTGCCGTATCTGCGCGGCGCCGTCGGCGTGCAGCGGGGCCAGCACGCCACGCGCATGCGCAGGAATTTGTGCGCTGGTCGCCGTATCGGCGTCGAACACGTAGTGATCGAACATCGCGCGCCAGTGCGCGCGCTGGGGTTCGGGAAGGTCGCGCACCGCCAGGATCGCCAGCATCAGTGCGTTCATCGGCGAATCCATCCAGGCCGGCACCGGGCGCCACCAGCTGTTGATCAGCACGTTGAACGCGTCCAGTCCTTCCATGTGGTGCCACCAGAGCGAAGGAATGAAGACGGCATCGCCCGGCGCCAGTTCTGCCACCTGCGCCTGCGCCAGCGCCTCGCGGAAGCGTGGGAAGCGCTCGAAATCCGGTGCGTGGAAGTCAACCAGGCTGATCGCCTGGCCGGCCGGGGTCAGATCCAACGGGCCGACGTAAAGATTGCGCACCTGGTCGGGGGCGAACAGGGTGACCCGGCGGCGCCCCGCAGCCACGCAGGCAAGATTGTCCGGTACATCCTGGTGGGCGGCGATGCGCGAGCGGTTGCCGATCCAGATGCTGGTCAGCGGGTCGGCCATGCCCAGATGCAGCGGATTCGCTTCGGCCAGGCCGGGCAGGAAGCTGTCCAGCGTGGTCGAGGCGACGTAGATCGACGGCGGCGACGGATCGTGCGCGTACTTCAGCAACGTGGCCAGCACGACTTTCAGCGGCACCTGTTCGCGGCGGAAGTTGAAGCCGCTCATGTCCTCGTTGTAGAACAACCGCCCCTGTGCTTCGGGCGCTGCGGTGGTGGCGGTCACCGGCATCCGGCCAGGATCGAAGGTGGCCAGATGAGCGACCGCAGCGGCATCGGACGTGCGTGCGGCGGCCACCAGCGGCCAATGCGAGACCAGCCCGCGGATCACCTTCGGCGTGGTCCAGCCCGGCAGCTGCTCGTGCAGCTGTGCCGGGTCCAGGCCATGTACTTCATCGATGGGGTAGGGCGGCGGCAGCATGCGCGGATATCCGGTGGGGTGTGTGGAGCCGGGCCTGCGCCCGGCTCCACGATACCGTGGCCGGTCAGAACTTGTAGCGTACGCCGAACATGTAGCGTGGCCCGGTCTGGGTGGCGTAGCGCAGCATGTTGGTATGGCGCGAGTACGTGCGCATGGTCTCGTCGGTGAGGTTGATCGCCTCCAGGCTCAGGGTCAGCTGTTCGCTCACCGCGTAGCTGATGTTCAGGTCGAGCTGGCCGTAGGCAGCGGTGTAGTTCGGATTGGGACCCTGGCCGCCGATGCCGTTGAGGAACTTGTCGCGCCAGTTGTACGCCGCACGGATCTGCCAGGCGTGCTTGTCATAGAAAGCGACAACGTTGGCCGAGTCGCTCAGGCCGATCATCGGGTACTGGTCACCCAGGCTCAGGTTGTTGAAGGTCAGCCCCGACTTCACCTTGGTGTAGTTGGCCGCGACGCCGAAGCCGGACTGGCCGAACAGGTGCTGTACCGCCACTTCCCAGCCATCGAGATGGTCCGAGTGCTGGTTGGCGGGCACGGTGACGTCGAAGCCGGCGATCGGATCTCCCGGCAGGCCGGTGATGGTGCCGGTCTTCTGCCCGGCCGAATTGGTGCCGGTGTAGGTCACGCCCGGATCGCCGGCATGGTTGGTGAAGATGTAGTCGCGGATGCAGGGCATGTCGGTGGTGCCGCAGCCGGAGGCCAGTGCCTCGTTCCAGTACGCACCTCCCACCGGGGTGTGCAGCGTGCCGGTGTTCTCGCGCACGATGGTGTCGCTGATGAAGTTCTTGATGTTCTTGCGGAAGAAGCCGACCGAGGCATAGCTGGCCTCGCCGTAGTACCACTCCAGCGACAGGTCGAAGTTGTCCGAGATCAGCGGCTCCAGCCCCGGGTTGCCACGACTGGCGGTGCCGCCCTGGGTGCGCACGATGTCGGCCAGCGACTGGCCGCTCTGAATCTGGGTCCAGCTGGGGCGGCCCAGCGTGCGGCTGTAGCTGCCGCGCAGCGCCAGCGATTCGCTCAGGTCCAGCTTCAGGTCGACGTTGGGCAGCATGTAGTCGTACTTGCCACGGCCACCGATGAAGCTGCTGTCGGCCGCGTAGACGATGTTCAGCTCGTTGGCCGAGCCCCAGCTGATGCCGGTGGGTACGCGCACCATCGCGTTGGATTCTACTTCGGTGCGCTCGTAGCGCACGCCGGCGGCCACGTGCAGCGGCATCGACCAGTCGAAGCTGGTGCGGTACTGCAGGTAGGCGCTGCGGGTCTTCTCGGTGGTGCGGATGTCCTCTGAATACTGGCTGGGCGCGTAGTAGCAGCTGGGGCAGGCCGGATCGGAGGCGCTGCCGACCTGTGCGGCGCGATCGATCAGGCGGTCGAAGTCGAAGACCAGGAACTGGCCGGTCAGGCGCGGATCGCTGTGGCCGGAGAACGCCTTGAAGTACTTGGCCATGTTGTCCGCATACCAGATGTCATCGGCGTAGTCGGACGGTGTTCCCAGGCCACCCCAGGTATTGCGCTGCATGATCGCCGACGCCGAACGGTTCTCCACCTGGGCGTGGCCAATGCCGAAGTCCAGCGCCGAGTAGTCGGCAAAGCGGAACGTACCGCGACCCTGGTACTGCTGCACTTTCGACTTGTTGTAGCTGTTCTGGAACACCGAACCGGTCACCAGCGCATCGGACGCCTGCACGCCGCCGGGCGGCAGCGCGATGTTGATGATCGGCAGGTCGCCGCTGTAGTCCACCGTGGTCTTGCCACGCACGAAGGCGGCCACGCCCAGCACGCCGGCCGAACCATACGGACTGTCCGGCTTCGATTCGGCGGTGGAGTTGTGGGCATCGAACGAGAGGTCCAGCGCGTCGTTCACTTCCCAGTCCACGTTGAAGCCCAGCGAGTGCATGCCGGTCCTGGTGGCCAGCTTGGCGCCGCCCATCGACACGTCCGAATTGGTCATGTCCTCGCTGTAGATGATCGGCGCGGCCACCGGCCCGTTGGTCCAGGTGCTGTCGCCCGGTCCGTAGTTGAACCACACGGACAGTTCACTGCGTTGCTGCTGCACCTTGTTCTCGACATAGGTGTAGTCCAGCGTGGTCGTCACGTTGTCGGCCGGCTTCCACTGGAACGTGGCCTGCGCATTGGTGCGCTGGCGCTGCACGCCGTTGACGTTGTACGCGGTGTTCTGCGGGCGTGCGTACACATCGTTCGGCCCGGGCCGGTTGGTGATGCGGTCGGCATAGCCCTGGCCCGGCTGCGGCAGCGCGCGCCAGTCGGTGGTGTTGTTGCCGTACAGCGTCGCCCAGCCTTCGGCCACCGTGGCCTGGTTGAAGCCCGAATCGCGTTCCTGATGGCTGGCACTGAGGGTCACGCCGAAGCGGTCATCGGCGTAGCGCTGGCTGAAGATGCCCGACAGTTCGCCGGTGATGTTCGAGCCCTGCAGCGTGCGCGGCAGGTTGTCGTTGGACGAATCATTGACCGCCTTCAGGCCCAGGCTGATCACCGGCTCCGACTCCAGCGGGCGCATCGTCCTGATGTTGATGGTGGCGCCGATACCGCCAGCCGGGTTGTCGGCACGGCTGGTCTTGTACACCTCCACCGCCGAAACCGATTCGGAGGCAAGGTTGGCGAAATCGAACGAGCGCGAGCCATTCAGGCCGCCACCACCGTTGCCAAGGTTGGAGGCGGGCATCTGGCGACCGTTCAACAACACCAGGTTGTAGTCCGGGCCGATGCCGCGCACGGTCACCTTGGAGCCTTCGCCGCTGGAGGTACGGTCGATCGACACGCCGCTGATGCGCTGCAGCGATTCGGCCAGGTTGGTATCCGGGAATTTGCCGATGTCCTCGGCGACGATGCCATCGACCACGCCCTGGCTGTCGCGCTTGAGGTTCATTGAAGACTGCAGGCTGCCGCGGATACCGGTGACCTGCACGGTATCCAGCGTGGCCGGATCGGCCGGGCCGGCGGCGGGTGCGTCCTGTGCCCAGGCCGGTGCAGCCAGCGCTGCCAGCAGCGCGGAAGTGAGCATCGTCTTGCGAGGTACTGCCCTGTACGTCTTCATGCAAGCTCCCTCCCCAGGGAATCCGGTTGTGTTGTTGCGTTGTTCTGATCGCGGTTACTGCACGTGGCCGGATTGGAGCGACGGTTGACAGCGTTGTCAACAAACTGCCATCAAGTGCGCCTGACCAGCGGCCGTGCAGGTCGGGATGTAACCGTTGCCAGGAAGCCGCTCGCATCTGCGAATTGCCTTTATTGAAGGCGTTTGCAGCGGTTTTTCAGGCATGACAGCGCTGCCAATCCGGATGCGGAAAAGCGTTGTGCGGTGCAGAACGAAACTGCGCGGATGACGGTGCGGGGGCGTGCCGGGAAGGCTGTGCGGCGTGTTGACAGCGCCGGACAATCCAGTTGGCCTTCGTGTGCCGCGCATGACCGATGGATGGCTTGAATCACTGACCGGGAGGACAGGCATTGGACACAGCAACGACCGTCAGCGGACAACACGTGCAGGGCAATACCCGCGCGTTGGCCGTGGTGACCGCGATCTTCTTCATGTGGGGCTTTCTCACCTGCCTCAACGACATCCTCATTCCCCACCTGAAGGCCGCCTTCGCGCTCACCTGGGTGCAGGCGATGCTGATCCAGTTCACCTTCTTCGGCGCCTACTTCCTGATGTCACTGCCGGCCGGACGGCTGGTCGCGGCGCTCGGCTACAAGCGCGGCATCGTCGCCGGCCTGGCCATCGCCTGCGTGGGTGCGCTGATGTTCTGGCCGGCCGCTGCCGCGCACGTGTACGGCCTGTTCCTGGCGGCGCTGTTCGTGCTGGCCACCGGCATCACCGTGCTGCAGGTGGCGGCCAATCCCTATGTCGCGCTGCTCGGTGACGAGCGCACCAGCTCCAGCCGGCTGACCCTGGCGCAGGCGATGAACTCGCTGGGCACTACGCTGGCGCCGCTGTTCGGCGGCCTGCTGATCCTCTCGGCGAAGCCGCGCAGCGAGGATGAGCTGGCCCTGCTGCCGCAGGCCGAAGCACTGGCCTATCGCGCGGCCGAAGCGCAGTCGGTGCAGCTGCCGTACTTCGGCCTGGCAGTCGCGCTGCTTCTGCTGGCCGTCGCGATCTGGATGTTCCGCCTGCCCACCATTCCGGGCGTGGAGGGGCGCGCCAGCAGCGAAGGCCGCGTATGGGACGTGCTGCGCCATCGCCACGTGCGCCTGGGCGTGCTGGCCATCTTCTGCTACGTCGGTGCCGAGGTGTCCATCGGCAGCGTGCTGGTCAATTTCCTGTCCTCGCCAGGCATCGGCCACGGCCTGACCGAGCAGGAAGCCACCGGCTATGTTTCGCTGTACTGGGGCGGCGCGCTGGCCGGCCGCCTGGTGGGGGCGGCGCTGCTGGCGCGGCTGGACGCGCGCCATCTGCTGGGCCTGTTCGCGGTGGCGGTGATGATCCTGCTGGGCATCACGGTCACCGCCAGTGGCGGCCTGGCCAAGTGGGCCGTGGTCAGCATCGGCCTGTTCAACTCCATCATGTTCCCGACCATCTTCGCCCTGGCCATCGCCCGCCTTGGTGCACTCACCGGAAAGGCGTCGAGCCTGCTGGTGATGGCCATCGTCGGTGGCGCGGTGATTCCGCTGGCGATGGGCTGGCTGGCCGATCGCCATGGCCTGCAGCTGTCCTTCCTGCTGCCGGTGCTGTGCTACGTCTACATCGCCTTCTATGCGTGGAAGGGCTCACGGCTGCCGGCGCCATGAGCCCGGTTCTGCCGTCGTCAGCGCCGCCGGGGCGCGGCGGTCGACTCGCGATCCAGCACCGCATGCTCGACCGTGATCATGCGTCCTGCGGTCTCGGTGCGGATGTGCTCAATCAACTGCTCGGTCGCCAGCCGGCCCATGTGCGCGGTCGGCTGGCGCACCGTGGTCAGCGCCGGATAGATGTGCCCGGCGATCGGGGTATCGTCGAAGCCGCACACCGACAGATCGCGCGGGACACGCAGGCCACGCTCGCCGGCCACGCGGTACACCGCCGCGGCCATGTCATCGTTGGCCGCGAAGATCGCCGTCGGCGGATCGTCCAGATCCAGCAGGATGTTGGCGGCATCCACGCCCGACTCGAACGAGAACTGGCCGTTGACCACCAGCTGCGGGTCGTAGGCGATACCGGCGCCGCGCAGCGCCTGGCGATATCCGGCGTGGCGCCACTGGCAGGCACCGTGCGCGCGGGGCCCCTTGATGTGGCCGATGCGGCGATGGCCCTGCGCGACCAGGTGGCCGATCAGTTCGACCACCGCGGTGGTCTCGTCCATGCGCACGCCGATGCGGCCTTCCGGGTGGCGTGGCGCGATGCAGGCGAAGGGAATGTCCTGCTCTTCCAGGTAGGACAGCACCACCTCATCGTCGGTCAGTGGTGGAATCAGCACGACGCCGTCCGGGCGCGAGTTCTCGAACAGCGCGGCCAGGTCGGGCAGGGTGCGGCGGCCGGTACCGACCGGCCCCAGGATCAGGTTGTAGTGCTGCGCATGGCAGGCTTCCAGCATGCCGCTCTGGATTTCCATCAGGTAGTTGCGCGAAGGATTGTTGTAGACCAGCGCCAGTGCATACGAGCGCTGGCCGGCCAGGCTGCGCGCCGACAGGTTGGGCTTGTAGCCCAGCCGCGCCACTGCCGCCAGCACGCGTTCGCGCGTCTGCTCGCGCACGTTCGGCTCGTGGTTGAGTACGCGGGACACGGTCTTGATCGAAACCCCGGCGACGGCGGCGACATCCTCGATTCGACTGCGCATGGTGCGATGGATCCTCCTGGAAGGCGGCGGGCACGCGGCGATGGTAGAGCGTGCTGGCCCGGTCGATGTTGCCGAAGCAGGCGGATGTTGCCACGACAGGAGGTCCGCTGGCACGTCCGGATTCCTTGTCGCGATGCAGCACCCGGGCGTGACCGCGGTGCGCCACGCGCGCGGCGGAGCCCGTCGTTGCGCGGCCACCACCGCATTGCGCACGAACAACGATTGACAGCACGTGAGCGGACTTATATGACAGCGCTGTCAGGAGCGGTGCGCAGGCACCCATGCCGGCGTGCCATCGCCGCCGCGCACGCCAGGAACTTCATCCACGGAGGTAGAGCCCAGTGAATCGCCCCACCCAGACCCTTCTTGCCAGCTGCCTGCTGGCCGCGATTGCCGCACCGGTCGGTGCCGCACAGGCCGAGGGCGAACGCCTGCAGGACTGGCCACGCGTGCACAGCGCGATCGCCACCGACGCCGGCATCGAACGCCGCGTGCAGCAGATCCTTTCGCAGATGACGCTGGCGCAGAAGATCGGGCAGATGACCCAGGCCGAGATCAAGACAATCACGCCGGAGCAGGTGCGCCAGTACTACATCGGCTCGGTGCTCAACGGCGGCGGCTCCTGGCCGGGCATGGACAAGCACGCCAGCGTGCAGGACTGGCTGAAACTGGCCGATGCCTACCACGTGGCTTCATTGGCGACCGATGCGAAGACGCCGGTGCCGGTGATCTGGGGTACCGACGCGGTGCATGGCCACAACAATGTGCTGGGCGCCACGCTGTTCCCGCACAACATCGGCCTGGGCGCGGCCGGTGATGCCGAACTGATCGAGCGCATTGGCGAGGCGACCGCACGCTCGGTGCGTGCCACCGGCATCGGCTGGGTGTTCGCGCCCACCCTCGCCGTGGCCCACGACCCGCGCTGGGGCCGCACCTACGAAAGCTATTCGTCCGACCCGGCGGTGATCCGCAGCTTCGCCCACGCCTACGTCAAGGGCGCGCAGGGGGCGTTCAAGGATGACGGCAACGTGGTCACCACCGCCAAGCACTACCTGGGCGACGGTGCCACCGACAACGGCCGGGATCAGGGTGAGGCGCTGGTCGACAAGGCCACCATGATCAACGTCCACGCGCAGGGCTATTACGGCGCGCTGGCCGAAGGTGCGCAGACCGTGATGGCCTCGTTCAACAGCTGGAACGACCGCGCCGCCGGAATCGACTACGGCAAGATGCACGGCAGCAGGGCACTGCTGACCGATGCGCTGAAAGACAGGATGGGCTTCGACGGCTTCGTCGTCTCCGACTGGAACGGCATCGCCCAGGTGCCGGGCTGCCGCAACGACAGCTGCGCGCAGGCCATCAACGCCGGCATCGACATGGTAATGGTGCCCGACGACTGGAAGGCCTTCATCGACAACACCACCGCGCAGGTGCAGAAGGGCGAGATCCCGATGGCGCGCATCGACGATGCGGTGACGCGCATCCTGCGGGTGAAGCTGCGTGCCGGGCTGTTCGAACACAAGCCGTCCGACAGCCGTTATGCGGGTGATGCCACGGCCGTGCAGCACCGCGAGCTGGCGCGCCGCGCGGTGCGTGAATCGCTGGTGCTGCTGAAGAACGAAGGCCATGCGCTGCCGTTGCGCAGAGATGCGCGCGTGCTGGTGGTCGGCAAGGGCGCCGACAACATCGGTGACCAGTCCGGTGGCTGGTCGCTGACCTGGCAGGGCACCGAGAACAGCAATGCCGACTTCCCCAACGCCGACTCGGTGCTGGGCGCGCTGCGCGCCGAACTGGGCGCGGACAAGGTCAGCTTCAGCGCAGATGGCCAGGGCATCGACCCGAACACCTTCGATGTGGTGCTGGCGGTGATCGGGGAAACGCCGTATGCGGAGACCAACGGCGACATCCTTGCCTCGGACACGGTCAGCCACAGCCGCGCCTACCCGCAGGACCTGGCCGTGCTGAAGGCCGCCACAGCGAGCGGCAAGCCGGTGGTGACGGTCTACCTGTCCGGTCGGCCGATGTACACCAACGACCTGCTCAATCTGTCCAGCGCGTTCGTTGCGGCGTGGCTGCCGGGCACCGAAGGCAAGGGCGTCACCGATGTGCTGGTGGCCGGCAAGGGTGGCAAGCCCGCGCACGACTTCCGCGGCCGCCTCAGCTTCCCGTGGCCGGGCGTGCCATGCCCGGCGCCGATCGACCAGCCCGATGCGAAGAAGCCGGCCCTGTTCGCGCGGGGTTATGGCCTGAGCTACGCCAAGGGTGGCAAGGTCGCGCGTCTGGACGAAGCCAATCCGGACAGCTGCGGCGAAGTGACGGTGCTGCCGATCTTCAACCGCGCCGACACGCCGCCGTTCGCCCTGCACGTGGCCGCCGCTGGCGCAACGCAACCGCTGGGCAATGATCTGAATGCCACGCTGCGCTGGCCGGCTGCCAAGCCGGTGGTGCAGGTGCGCACCGTGCAGGTGAACACCCAGCAGGACGCCAAGGAGGTGACCTGGCTGGCCCCCCGCGCAGCTGATCGCGCGCAGCACCTCGCGCCGCAACCTGGGCGCACTGGCGCGCAGCAACGGCGCGCTGCAGTTCGATGTGCAGCTGGTGAAGCGCCCTGTCTCGCCGGTGAAGGTGACGATGCAGTGCGGCAGTGGCTGCGAGGGCGGGGTGGATATCGCCCCGTTGCTGGGGCAAGCTCTCGCCCGGCCAGAAGCAGACGGTGACCGTGCCGCTGGCGTGCTTTGCCAAGCAAGGCGTGGCCCTGGGTGCGGTGGAAGCTCCGTTCGTGGTGACTGCCGACACGCCGTTCGCCGCGGCCTTCACCCAGGTCAAGCTGACCGCCAACACGGCCAATGCCGAGGGTGCGGTGGCCTGCCCGTAAGCCGCGCGGCCGCGCCGGGTGATGCCCGGTGCGGCCGGTAGATCCACGCCATGCGTGGATGCCGCCTATCCCGACGGCAAAAAAAAGCCCCGCAATGCGGGGCTTTTCTCTTATCGCTTCATCGAACCGAAGAACTCGTCGTTGGACTTGGTGTTCTTCATCTTGTCCAGCAGGAATTCCATCGCGGCCATTTCATCCATCGGATGCAGCAGCTTGCGCAGGATCCAGATCTTCTGCAGCAGTTCCGGTTCGATCAGCAGGTCTTCGCGGCGGGTGCCCGAACGGTTGATGTCGATGGCCGGGAACACGCGCTTTTCAGCAATGCGACGGCTCAGGTGCACTTCGCTGTTGCCGGTGCCCTTGAACTCTTCGTAGATCACCTCGTCCATCTTCGAGCCGGTGTCGACCAGCGCGGTGGCGATGATGGTCAGGCTGCCGCCTTCTTCCACGTTGCGCGCGGCACCGAAGAAGCGCTTCGGGCGGTGCAGGGCGTTGGCGTCGACACCACCGGTCAGCACCTTGCCCGAGCTCGGCACCACGTTGTTGTAGGGCGCGGGCCAGGCGGGTGATCGAGTCGAGCAGGATCACCACGTCCTTCTTGTGCTCGACCAGGCGCTTGGCGCGCTCGATGACCATCTCGGCCACCTGCACGTGGCGCGCGGCCGGCTCGTCGAAGGTCGAACTGATGACTTCGCCGCGCACGGTGCGCTGCATTTCGGTCACTTCTTCCGGGCGCTCGTCGATCAGCAGCACGATCAGGTGCACGTCCGGGTGGTTGGTGGTGATCGCGGTGGCGACCTGCTGCATCATCATCGTCTTGCCCGCCTTCGGCTGGGAGACGATGAGCGAGCGCTGGCCCTTGCCCTGCGGTGCCATCAGGTCGAGGATGCGGCGGTGATGTCTTCCGACGAACCGTTGCCGCGCTCCAGGGTGAAGCGACGGCGCGGGAACAGCGCGGTCAGGTTCTCGAAACAGCACCTTGTTCTTCGATGCTTCGATCGGCTCACCGTTGATGGTGTCGACGATGTTCAGCGCGAAGTAGCGTTCGCCCATCCTTCGGGAAGCGGATGCGGCCGGAGATGTGGTCGCCGGTACGCAGGTTGAAGCGGCGGATCTGGCTGGGCGAGATGTAGGTGTCGTCCGGGCCGGCCAGGTACGTGGCTTCGGCCGCGCGCAGGAAGCCGAAGCCGTCAGGCAGGATTTCCAGCACGCCGTCGGCGGCGACGCCGTCACCGTGGCGGGTCAGCACCTTCAGCAGGGCAAAGATGACGTCCTGCTTGCGGGCGCGGGCGACGCCTTCGGAGATCTGCAGCTGCTCGGCGATTTCCAGCAGCTTCTGCGCCGGCATGCGCTTGAGGTCGCTCAGCGAGTAGACCGGGAAGCCCTCGGGCACGTTGGCGTGCGGGGCGCGGCACGAAGGGCTGCTGCTCGCCGCCGTCGTTGGGCATGCCATCGTCGCGGAAGCGGTTGTTGCGGTCACGGTCGCGGCGGTTGCGGAAGCGGTCGCGGCGGTTGCCCTGACCCTGTCCCTGGCCCTGCTGGCCGTTCTGGTTGTACGGGTTCTGGCCCTGGTTCTGGCCACCCCCCTGGTGATTCTGCTGGCGCGGCTGGGCCGGATTCGCGGCCCTCACCACCTTCGCCGCCGCCACTGCTGGCAGGGGCCTCGGCGGCGGGCGCGCTCGGCGAAGGGGCTGCCGGCGCCGGTGCTTCCGGCGCGGCGGCCAGCGGCAGGGTCGGCTGCGCCGGCGCGGCGCTGGTTTCGGCGGCGGCCGGAGCGGCAGCCTTGGCTACGCGGGGCTTGCGCACGCGCTTTTCGGCGGGCGCATCGGCGCTGCCGGTTTCGGAAGTGTTATCGGACAAGAGCGTTATTCCTCGCTTGAAGGTGCGAGCGCCCGGCTGGGGCGGCGAACGTTGGGAATGGGTCTGGAAGACACTGCGTCCAGAAGGTGCGGCACGCGAACGCGGCCGGATGTGCCGACACTATCATCGGCCAGCGGCGCCGTGCAAGGGTCGCCGGGAACAGCATTCATCATGGGCGCGTGGCGCCCGCCGGCAGCCGCGGGCGGCGGCTGCCGGGGAACCACAGGATCAGGCCAGGGCCTTGTCCAGCAGGCCGGCCAGCTGGGCCTTGCCGACCGCACCGATCTGCTCGCCGACCTTTTCGCCGTCCTTGAACACGACCAGGTACGGAATCGAACGCACGTGGTACTTGGCGGCCAGCGCACGATTGTGGTCGACGTTGACCTTGGCGATCTTGGCGCGGCCCTGGTAGGCATCGGCCAGTTCGTCCAGCGCCGGGGCGATCATCTTGCACGGGCCACACCACTCGGCCCAGAAATCGACCAGCACCGGTTCCTTGGAATTCAGCACTGCGCTATCAAAGTCGGCGTCGCCGACATGTACAACCTTGGTCGCTCATCTTGGTTTCTCGTCTTGGATTGCACCCGGCATGCCGGAGGTGGGTGAACTGGGCCATGCCCGGTGGCGCGACCCTCGTCGTTGCCTCGCGGCGCACTGCCGCGGTGCGTTCGGCGGAATGCCTGGACGCTCACGGCCGGCAGTGTACCCCTATCGCAGGGCAGGGACAGGCGCCGGCTGGAACCCAGCGTATCGTGATCGGTTCGATGCCTGGTATGTGTCGGATTTCACTGTCTTCCTTTACATGGGGCTGGCAGTGGGCGACACCAGCGACCCTGGCCAGGCCGTTCAAGTCCGTGTGGCTGGGTGAAGGCCGGCCGTCTCTCAGTCTATTGAGACTGCCCATTCCGGTTT
The DNA here is from genome assembly GCA_958299035.1 of Cylicocyclus nassatus. NCBI lineage: Eukaryota > Metazoa > Nematoda > Chromadorea > Rhabditida > Strongylidae > Cylicocyclus > Cylicocyclus nassatus. Next base: position 18,343 of record CATQJL010000143.1, read on the forward strand.
GCCCGCCCGAGTGCGTTAAACTGGGCATTGTGCGGCGCGCGGACCGGGTGGTCCCAGCCTGCCAACCCGCCGCAGGGGCCGCAGTTTGCGACGGTGCCCCTAGACGCTGAAGTGCCAGCCGCCCCACGGGCCGGCGGCCATACCAAGACGGACACATGAGCGACAAACCGCTGACCGATTTGACCTTCTCCTCCTTCGAGCTGCATCCGGCCCTGCAGGCTGGTCTTGAAGGAGCCGGATTCACCCGCTGCACGCCGATCCAGGCGCTGACCCTGCCCGTCGCGCTTCCCGGTGGTGATGTCGCCGGCCAGGCGCAGACCGGCACCGGCAAGACCCTGGCCTTCCTGGTCGCTGTCGTGAACCGCCTGCTGACCCGCCCGGCCCTGGCCGACCGCAAGCCGGAAGATCCGCGCGCGCTGATCCTTGCCCCGACCCGCGAACTGGCCATCCAGATCCACAAGGATGCGGTGAAGTTCGGTTCCGACCTCGGCCTGCGCTTCGCGCTGGTCTACGGCGGCGTGGATTACGACAAGCAGCGCGAACTGCTGCAGCAGGGCGTGGACGTGATCATCGCCACCCCGGGCCGCCTGATCGACTACGTCAAGCAGCACAAGGTGGTTTCGCTGCACGCCTGCGAGATCTGCGTGCTGGACGAAGCCGACCGCATGTTCGACCTGGGCTTCATCAAGGACATCCGCTTCCTGCTGCGCCGCATGCCCGAGCGCACCATCCGGCAGACCCTGCTGTTCAGCGCCACCCTCAGCCACCGCGTGCTGGAGCTGGCCTACGAGCACATGAACGAGCCGCAGAAGCTGGTGGTCGAAGCCGAGACCATCACCGCCGCGCGCGTGCGCCAGCGCATCTACTTCCCGGCCGACGACGAAAAGATCCCGCTGCTGCTGGGCCTGTTGTCGCGCAGCGAAGGCGCGCGCACCATGGTGTTCGTCAATACCAAGGTGTTCGTCGAGCGCGTCGCCCGTTCGCTGGAAAAGGCCGGCTACCGTGTCGGCGTGCTGTCTGGCGACGTGCCGCAGAAGAAGCGTGAGAGCCTGCTCAACCGCTTCCAGAAGGGCCAGCTGGAAATCCTGGTGGCCACTGACGTGGCCGCCCGCGGCCTGCATATCGACGGCATCAAGTACGTCTACAACTACGACCTGCCGTTCGATGCCGAAGACTACGTGCACCGCATCGGCCGTACCGCGCGCCTGGGCGAAGAGGGTGATGCGATCAGCTTCGCCTGTGAGCGCTACGCCATGGGCCTGCCGGACATCGAGGCCTACATCGAGCAGAAGATTCCGTCCGAGCCGGTGACCAAGGAAACTGTTGACCCCGCTGCCGCGCCCGGAACGCCGGCCCCGGCCGCTGGCGAGGAAGGCGAGGAGAACGAGAGCGTCGGCCAGATCTTCCGTGAAGCGCGCGAAGCCCGCGCCGCCGAGGAAGAGCGTCGTGGTGGTGGCCGCAGTGGCGGCCGCTCCGGCGGTGGTCGTGGCGAGCGTCGCGACGGTGAGCGCAGCGGCGAGCGCCGTTCGCGTGGCCCGCGCAAGCCGCGCGTGGAAGGCGAGCAGGCGTCCGCCGCGCCGGCTGAAGGTGCCGAGGCCGCCGTGGCACAGGCCCCGCGTCCGCCGCGTGCCGAAGGCGCACCGGAAGGGGCGGTGGAGGGCGAGCGCAAGCCGCGCAAGCGCCGTCGTCGTCGCCACGGCCGTCCGGTCGAAGGCGCCGAGGGCGTGCAGAACACCGCCGGCAACGGCGCCAGCCCGGTCACCCCGGTGCAGGTGGTGGCCAAGCCGGTGCGAACCGCCGCCGATACCGGCGATTCGTTCCTGACCCGCATCGGCCGCAAGATCCGCCGGATGCTGTCGGGCAGCTGATCGGCGCTGCCGACCAGCGGGTAGCACCCGACCGTTGGTCGGGTGGCCTTAAAGGTAGTGCCGGCCAGCGGCCGGCACGACCGATCATGTGGCCATCTCCACGTCGTCGCGCCGCTCCTGCATAATCGGGGCATGAGTGTCCTGCGCTTCGACAATGTCAGCAAACAGTACGCCGGTGGCCACGAGGCGCTGATCGATGTCAGCTTCGAGGTCGCGCCGGGCGAGATGCTGTTCGTCACCGGCCATTCCGGTGCGGGCAAGAGCACCCTGCTCAAGTTGATCCACCTCGACGAGCGGCCCAGCCGTGGCGCGGTGGTGTTCGACGAGCGTAACCTGCTGAAGGTGCGTGGCGGCGATGTGCCGCGCCACCGACGCGCGGTGGGGGCGGTCTACCAGGACCATCGCCTGCTGATGGACCGCTCGATCGCCGAGAACGTGGCGCTGCCGCTGATCCTGCGCGGTACCCCGCCGCGGCGACATCAGCAAGCGCGTGCGCTCGGTGCTCGAACGGATGGGCCTGGGCCATCGCGAGAAGGCGCTGCCCTCGCAGTTGTCGGCCGGCGAGCAGCAGCGCGTCGGCATCGCCCGCGCCATCGTCGGCGAGCCCAAACTGCTGGTGGCTGATGAGCCGACCGGCAACCTCGACCCGACCCTGGCGGCGGAGATCATGGCCCTGTTCGCCGAGCTGCCCTCGCGCGGCACCAGCGTGCTGGTGGTCAGCCATGACCTGCCGCTGCTGCGTCGCATGCGCAAGCGCGTGCTGATCCTCGACCACGGCCGGCTGGCGGACGACATCTCGCCGCAGGACCTGGCGGAGTAACGCATGGCGAAGAACGAAAACAGCGAAGCCGCCGCCCCCTCGCGGGTGGGCGTCTGGTTCCAGCACCACGTGCACAGCGTGGTGTTCAGCCTGGGCCGCGGCCTGCCGCAAGCCGTGGGCGACGCTGCTGACGGTGATGGTCATGGCGCTGGCGCTGGCCCTGCCACTGGGCCTGTCGATCGCGCTGGACAACCTCAAGCAGTTCGCCGGCAGCGTGCAAGCAGTCGCGCGATATCAATGTGTTCCTGAAGGGCAATGTCGATGGCCCCGGCGCGCTGCGCCTGGCCGGCCAGCTGCGCGACCGCGACGACGTCGCCGAAGTGAACGTGCGCACGCCCCGAACAGGGCCTGCAGGAACTGCGCGATGCTGGCCTGGGCGAGGCGATCGACGCGCTCAACGACAACCCGCTGCCCTCGCTGCTGGTGATCACCCCGGGCCAGGGCAAGGACGATGCGCGCCTGGCACGTGCGCTGGAAAGCCTGCCCGAGGCCGACCTGGTGCAGCACGATGCGCTGTGGCGCCAGCGCCTGGATGCCTGGCTGGCGTTCGGGGCACGGCTGGTACAGGTGCTGTCGGTGCTGCTCGGCGCCGGAGCCGCGCTGGTGGTCGGCAACACCGTGCGCCCTGGATATCCAGGCCCGCCGCGAAGAGATCGGTGTGCTGCAGTTGCTTGGTGCCAGCGACGGCTTCATCCGCCGTCCGTTCCTGTACCTGGGCGCCTGGTACGGCCTCGGTGCCGGTGCGGTGGCGCTGGCCCTGATCGCCGCCGCCGGCGCCGCACTGCGCATGCCGCTGGCCGAACTCTCGCGCAGCTACGGCAGCCCGTTCGTGCTGCATGGCCTGGACCTGCTGCATGGGGGCCTGGTCCTGCTCGGCACGCTGCTGCTGGGCTGGCTGGGGGCCTGGCTGGTCACCGGCCACTTCCTCCGCCAGACCCGTCCGACCGACACCTGAGACCGGCATGCAACCGCAAGCGCTGAAGCACCTTGATGGGCCCGCGACGCGGGTGATGGTGGTCGATGGCTCGAAGCTGGTGCGCAAGCTGATTGCCGACGTCCTGACCCGTGAGCTGCCGGGCGTGGAGGTGATCGGCTGCGACAGCATTGAGGATGCACAGCAGGCGCTGGCGCAGGGCCCGGTGGACCTGGTGACCACGTCGCTGACCCTGCGCGACGGGGATGGCCTGGCGCTGGCGCGGATGGTCCGCGACGCCGTGGGCCAGGCCTATGTGCCGGTGATCGTGGTGTCCGGTGATGCCCAGAAGCACCTGGAGCAGCGCCGCTTCACCGAATACGTCACCGACTATTTCGACAAATCGCTCGGCCACGAGGCGCTGGCGACCTTCATCCGCGGCTACGTGCAGCCGCAGACCATTCCCGGCGCGACCATCCTCTACATCGAGGGACAGCCGCGTGGTGGCCGAGGCCACCAAGCGCATGCTCGAACGCCAGCAGTTGAACGTGCTGCACGTGGTCAGCGCGGAAGAGGCGTTCACCCTGCTCACGGCCGAGTCGCTGGGCCGCAGCCGCCACCGCATCGACCTGGTGCTGACCGACGTCACCCTGAAGGGTGAACTGAGCGGCCGCGACGTGGTGCAGCGTGTGCGCGTGGACTTAATTACCCAAGTACGCGTTGAGAATGTCTTATTATAATGGTCAATCGCTTAAACCGGTTTTCTGCATCCACAATAGCTCTCGAAGAAACGAGAAATCAAAGCGCTTGAAAGCACCGTTTACTCATATTCTTGACTTCATGTTTTGTTCGTTTCGGGCCTTCTCATATTCCTGATTCTGATCAAATATGAAGTCGAGAATTCCCGAAAATCCCGACAATCCAGTACTCTGCGTTGATACCACGCTT
>CATQJL010000144.1:0-22845 GCA_958299035.1 Cylicocyclus nassatus
AAGCAGTGGTATCAACGCAGAGTACTCTTTGGCATCTTTTGACAAACAACGAATTCTATAATGATGATACTTATAAAAAAATCAATCAGCCAAAAAACGTCCATGTTATAATACCGTCTAAAATATCAATGGAGGATGTTTTTAAAATTTTTAGTAAAGCTCACATCGTTTTAAAACGAATCACAATCAAATTCAGGAGGGGTATAGCCCCTCTCGGCATCCAATTATGGGGGTTGATTTGGATTTTTCATAGTAAATTTGATAATAGCATTGAGTTCGGAAAGGATATTTACTATGTAAAAACACTGCTGAAAAATTGGGATAAGCATCGCTGTTATGTTCATGTCTATTTTAATAACACTGCATCTGCAGAAGATGAAGATGACTTTATGCGTGATATCCACCAATACAAAAAAGAGTTAGAGTCTGGTGAAAAACTGATAGCACATGAAAAACAGTATCAAAAATACTTCACGATAAAAGAAACACCGGTTCGGGGATTGCAAGTGAAACCTAAATCTGATGTAATTGATGCAGATAACAAAACTACAGCTGGGTTTTTTGTATTGTTGACAAATGATTTAAAATCACCAATTGATGCATTGAAAGCATATCGTGAAAAAGATACTGTTGAAAAAACATTTGACAATTTGAAAAATGATCTTGATGGAAAAAGACTTAGAATTCATTCAAAAGAGGCAATGGAGGGTAGGTTATTCATTCAATTCATAGGGCTCATAATTAAATCTGAAATTAAGAATATCCTTGTAAATAAAGAATTAGAAAAGGAGTATAGCATACCCGATATCATGTGGGAAATGAAATCATTGAACATGATAAAATATCCTAACAAATCAAAAATAGAATATGGAGAATTGACAGCACAACAAAAACAGATTATGAAAATATTCGAGATCAAACTCGACTCATAGGTGAGTATTTGCGGAATTTAGGATGGTAACTGTTCAGCCCCCTAGACTGTCTGAAAACTTCCTATCTCCAAGAATAAAAACGCATGAAATGCCCTCAATTTGGTCAATTCAAAGGCTTTAACGAGAAGAAATACTGGTTTTTAGACAGTCTCCCCTCCCCTAATTTTTTTGCGCGTGATTTTTTTTTATTGTTTTGAAATCTCCTAAATCCCCAAGAAATAAGGTCTATTAAGGGTATTTTAAAAAATTGAAATTTTTTCCATTGGAAATACCTCCGTTTCAACTATTCAATTTATATTTAGATACTTCACATCATTCTTTATAGAATGTCTCGCAATCAAAAAACAAATAATAACGACAATACTGATTCAGACATTATCACTATTATACAAAAACAACATGATGAACTACAAAAACAACAAGCAGTGGTATCAACGCAGAGTACTGAATTACAAAGACAACATGATGAATTACGAAGACAATATGATGAATTACAAAGACAACATGAAAAGGATTTAGAAACTATAACTTCACTCCAAGAAACTATTGCGAATCTTCAATTAACTATCAATAACTTACATGCTCGTCTGAATACGAATAGCGGAAACAGCAGTCTTCCCCCATCACATGATGTTGTCCCTCATTCATCAAAGAACCGTAGTTTGCGAACTAAAAGTGGGAAGAAAGTAGGTGGACAACCGAATCATAAAGGAGTTACTCGCGAACTTGTTGATGAACCGGATACTTTGCAGACGCTTAAAGTAGATTGTTGTTCCTGTGGTTGCTCTCTAAAAAATGTCCCTGTTGATCATATTGTTCGTCGTCAAGAGATTGAACTTCCTGCTATCAAATATACTATTACAGAATTCCAAGGAGAGGTAAAGAAGTGTCCACGTTGTGGCAAAATGATATCCGCAAAATTCCCAAAAGAAGTTCCTCACACGATATCTTTTGGTCCAAATCTTAAAGCTGATATCGCCTATAATCGCATATATCAATCTCTTCCCATAAACAAAATAATCGAGTATTTTTTTAATCGATATTTGCTTAAATTAAGTCAAGGGACCATTGAAGCGAAAATTCATGAAATGGCTCAATTAGTGTATCAATTTATCCAATCCGTAAAAGAAAAGCTCCTTAGATGCAAGTATATCCACTGCGACGAAACTGGTGTGAATATCAATGGGAAACGTCAGTGGATTCACACAATTGGAACTCCCCATCTAACCCTCTATCATGTACATGAAAAACGCGGAGCAGAAGCTATGATTGAGAATGGTGTTCTTCCCAAATATGGGGGAACTATCATGAGTGATTACTGGTTAGGATACAACAAATTTCCCGCGAATCACACCTATTGTAACACAAAATCTGTAAATAATACGTAATCCCAAATTAAGGATTTACAAGGTTTATTTATCCATTTTAGTTTCGAACACAATTTCATATCCTATTTTTCACTTTGATTTTGCATCAAAAATTGTCTTATCATGGCGACTTTGATCCGATTTAGACCTCTATTTTACCAAGGCCTATTACGTATAATACGTAATATATTTATACTATGAAAACCAATAGATAGGGTGAAATGGCGATACCAGAAAACATCCGCAAACAAGCTCCGGCTGATTTTGGAGCAATCGAAATCAGACATTTAAACAACCGATTTTATGTTTATCAAGTCACCTCAAAATGGGATGCGAAACTTAGAAGGTCAAAAAAGATTACCGGAAAATGTGTGGGAAAGATAACGGAATTAGATGGATTTATCGTAAATGCTAATGGGATGCGGTATCGGGCTGAAATAGAGAGAAACAAAAATAGTGAGGAGAAAGTAACTGATGAAGACGCGGTTATTCATGTGAGAAAATATGGAGCCTATGAAACTCTCACACAAATATCTCCCGATGTTTCTGATAATCTTAAGTCTTATTTTCCTGACAAATTCCCTGCAATTCGCACGTTTGCATTACTTCGTTTAATTGACCATGCACAGACAAATATGATGTCAGATGCCTATTATAACTCTTATCTCTCAGATTATTGTCCAGATATTGGTGTTTCCGAAAAGACCGTTCAAAATTTCATCTCAAATATTGGTCTCGATCAAAAAACTATGGATGAATTCATGAAACACACCCTTATACCTCAATCATCTCTCTTATTTGATGGGACAAGTATATTTTGGCATTCAAATAATGCATTAGCTGAATCTGGATATAATTCCGACCATGATAAAAATAAGCAGACACGGGTAATGTACATCTTTGATAAGGATTCTCATCGTCCCATCTTTTATCGGATAATGAGCGGTTCTCAACTTGATAAAACAAGCATAAAAGATTTGTTGTTTGAGATAAAATGCGAAAATTGTCTGTTTATTGCTGATAAAGGATTTTACTCCAAGGCAAATATATCGACACTTGCTGAGGAAAAAATCAATTTTATCTTACCCCTTAACCAAAATACAACAACAATTGATAAGTCATTTTACGTCAACACAAGCAATTTAAAATTTACCGAATCATTTACCTACAATGGACGATTGATTTGGGGTCATAAAATCAAATCGGGGGATAATCAAAACTGGATTTACATCTTCAAAGATGAGCAAAGAGCAGCAAATCAATATTTCAATTATGTATCATCACTCATTTCCGATGCACAGAAAAAAGGAAATACAAATGCATCAATTAAGGTAAATGAAGATATTGCAGATACGAAACGGTATGGATATTTTGCATTTTGCAGCAATCTCGATGTTAGCATCATGGAAATTTATCTGTCGTACAAAAATCGATGGGATATCGAAGAACTCTTCGATGAACTCAAAAATAGTTCTATTGGAGTGGTGACACATGCACACTCTGAAGAATATTTCCGGGGAATAACCTTCCTGAATCACATTAGCATACTTTACTTCTATGGACTTATAAACAAGATGCGTGAAACGGGACTTGACAAAAAATACAGTCCACAAACGGTTCTTAATAAATTGAAGGTTATTTACAAGGTAAGATATGGAAATGAAAAGGAGAAGGTCTCATACATCCAGAAAAAAACAGAAGAGATTATCAAAACATTGGGTGTTACACTCTAATTACGTATTATTTACAGATTTTGTGTTGTAAGGCACATATTATTCGTGAACTTCGTTGGGTTTCTGAGAACTTCAAAGAGCAGATTTGGGCAGGGAAATTGGAACAACTTTTAGGTGAGATGTATGCTTACACACAGATTCATAATAGAAACGACTCAAGTAGAATAAAAGAATTTGAAGATAAATATGATGAATATATTGACAAAGGACTCGCAATGAATCCTAACGGAAATCAGAAATCAAAGAATGGCAGACTCAAGAAAACAAAGATTCGCAATCTCCTCGAACGATTGAAGAAAACGAAAACGGAAGTGTTGCTTTTCCTTCATGATTCTCAAGTTCCAGATACCAATAATCTAGCGGAGCGGGACCTTCGACCAACAAAAGTTCAACAGAAAATATCTGGATGTTATCGAACAAAGAAAGGGGCAGAAGACTATTGTGCTATCAAAGGGTATCTATCCACAGTTGCAAAGAATGGAAAAATATCTTCGAAGCATGTAATAAATTAGCAAGAGGGGAAGTATTTTCACTTGATGAAATCCTGACCCCCTGAATAGTTACGAAAAATGTTTTTTTAAATTTTTATTCATCTAAGACCATACGGCATAAATCGAGGGGCATAATACTCTTTCCGTTTTTGAATGCACGCATGCTTCCACCGGAAATTTCATCGATTAGGACAATTTTATCATTAATCATCCCGAATTCGAATTTAATGTCGTAGAGTTCAATGTTTTTCTTTGCAAGATCTTCTTTCATGAGAGTTGCAATCTTCTTGGTTAATTCTTTGAGTTCTTCATACTGAGAACCGGTTAATATGCCAAGAATTTCAAGAGCATCTTTGGTTACCGGAGGATCTTCACGTGCATCATCCTTGAATGTGACTTCAACGAATGCAGGAAGTTCCTGTCCTTCTTTGCAATAGTCACCGTATCTGCGGTAGAAACTTCCAACGGCACGGAATCTGCAGATTACTTCGAGACCTTTACCGAATGTTTTTGCCGGTTTGACGGTCATCGTGGTGTTTTCGATATCAGCGCTGATAAAGTGGGTCGGAATCTCCTTTTTGTTTAACATGTTGAAGAAATATTCAGTCAGTCTCAAATCGGCTTTTCCGACTCCTTCCATGGTAAGTCCAGTAACATTCATTCCAGGATCAAAGACACCGTTTGCGTCAACCGTACAATCATCCTTGAATTTTAAAAGGTATGTACCATCATCATTTGCAAATACATTTTTAGTTTTGCCGGTGTAGATTAGTTTCATACATTTAATACATATATGAAACGATAGTTTATATTTTTAATTAGGGATATTGCGAATAAATCCGCGCTATGAAGTTATTTATGGTATGGTTCACCTGAGATGATTTTAAACGCGCGATATATCTGTTCGCATAATATTAATCGACACATGGTATGAGTAAATGTAAGGGATGATAATGAAAGGATTTCTGTTGCGGAAGACAAGACTGATTGAGAAAGACCAAGAGGTCCTCCGATGATAAAACACAGGTTTTTGCCGGTAATTTTTGCATCGTTGAGAAGATGGGCAAGGTCCTCGCTTGAGATCGATTTTCCGTGCGAATCAAGAGTGATGGGGATATATCCGGTTTTGATAGCGGATATAAGTAAGTTCCCCTCTTTTTCTTTGACCGTGATTTCTTCGGAGGGAGTTGCTTTGTCAGGAATTCGGATTTCAGAGAGTTCGGTTATGATAATGGTACCATAGGGTTTTAACCGTTTTTCGAATTCTATAATGCCTTCAGCAATCCATGGATCCTTGATTTTACCGATACAGAGAATCTGAATATGCATAGAATGAGAGCAAATAGAGGGTTAGTTGATTATCAAACCGCGTTTGCGTGATTCATCTTTTCCCCCGCGTCCCTTTTCTTCGCCAAAAGTAATATCATCGACTGTCGATATGCGATGATTGGAACGTGTTTCTGATGTTTCACCAATAATTCCACTTTTTTGATAGGTATGTGTTTTTTCTTTTGTCATTACTGAAGATGATTTTGAATCATTAGTCTGTTTTTGATAAATTGGGGCCGTATAATCTTCGGTGAACAGCTTTGATTCATTGGTCTCAGTTTCCGCGACTGGTTTGTCATCATAGTGTGAGGGGTCAGATTCAGTGTTCGGTTTATCAGTTTTTATTTTGTTGTTTTCTGCATTCTGATAGCAGGTAATTGCTTCTTCCAGTTCATCAAGTTCAATATGAGCTTTTGCTTTTAAGCGCCATGCAACGGGATTCTCTGGATTTAATTCAGTTGCAGTTGTTGCAGCTTCAAGTGCCTTTTTGTATTTTTCCTGGTGAAGATAGATGAGAGCACGGGAATTGTAGAGATCAACATCTGCACATCCTGCGGTTTCGGCTTTTTCAAGGAAAGTGAGGGATTCGGTTGGTTTACCGGCAAGCATAGATAAGTAGCCGAGACTGGAAAGAACATAGGGATTTTTGTCGGCAATGGTAAGAAGAGATTTAAGTGCCGTAATGATGGTTTCAGGATTGCCCTGTTTAAGTGCGGTTAACGCATATTCAAGGTATGCATTCTGATTTTCCGGTTCGATTTTAATGACTCGATCGAAGGCGATGAGGGCTTTATCATAGTTTCCTGAACGTGACAACAAATCACCATAGGTTATAAGGGCTTCAAGGTTTGTTTTGTCTGCTTTTAGAAGAGTCAGATATTCATTTTGTGCGGCTGTGTTGTTACCCGTCATGAAGAGAGCTTTTGCATAGAGTCTTCTTGTATTTAGGTCATCAGGATTCTGGGTGAGAATCTTTTCTGTCAAATCCGCAACTTCATCCCATCGGCTGAGAGCAGCCAGTGCTTCAGATTTCAAGTGCATATTTCGAAGGATGGTTTCATTCTCCAGTCCTTCTGTTTCTATTATCAGGTCATAGCCATTGATGGCTTCCGTATAGTTTCCTTGCATAAGATATAAGGATATGACTTTGCGAAACACTTCATAGTTATTGGGTTGGAGTGAGAGATAGGTGTCGTAAATATCAAGGAGTTCATCATATTTCAGCTGATGTTCAAGAGTTTCGGCAAGAAGAAGAAGAGATTCAGGGCGTTCAGGTTCAAGTTCACAGATTATCCGCAAATCATCTTCAGCTTCTTTCCAAAGTCCTAGATTGATCTTGCATTGTGTTTTCGCCATTAAGAGATTGGTATCGACTTCTTCATTTGGAATTGAATCAAATATTTCAAGGGCTTTCCTATAATTCTCTTTGGCGACATAAGCTCGACCAAGATCAATTGTTGTCGGAATATCTCCCGGTTTGAGCGTTAATGCTTCAATGTAATAGTTAATGGCTTCATCATATTTGAGAAGCTGCATGGAAGCATTACCACCAAGACGTAAGAGAGAATAGGTTGCCGTCCCTTGGTTGACCGTTATAGAGACCGCAGTTTCCGTTTCATGATATCGTCCAAGGGCGGTGGAAAGCAGTGCAAGTTCGCATGCTGTACCATGGAGATCAGGATACGTCTGAATAATGCTCATATATAGAGATGTGGCTTCTTCAAGATGACCGCTGTTGGCCGCAAGCATTGCCTGTAAAAATACCGTACCGACATTTTCTTCAAGATATGCGGAGGCGGATGCAAATGCTTTTTTTGCCTCTTCATATTGACCAAGAATTTCGTAGGTTTTTCCCAAACCTAAATATGCTTGACCATTTTCAGGTTGGAGTTCGACTACTCTCTGATAATAGGTAACGGCATCGGTATATGCGCCTGCAGCAAATGAAACATAAGCAGCGGCACGGATGGTATCAGCATCGTTTGGGAGAATGGTAAGAATATTATCAGCAGTTTCTTTAGCGAGGACAAAGTCACCCGTATTGGTAATACAGTTAATCAAACGTGAGTAATATATGGGATTTTCGGGATACTCATCGATGAGTTTGCGGTATATGTCGGCAGCGTTGGTGAATTGACCCAGGAGCATTTCGGTTTCAGCATGTTCAAAGAGGATGGTTGCATCATTTGGAAGAACATCACAAATCCGGTTATATGCTTCAGAAGACGCCTGATATTTTCCAGAGGCGACAAGAAGACGGAAATGAAGAATTTCCATATCAGAACGCGTACCATAGGTATTCAGGGCAGAAAGGGCAGCTTTATCCGCGTCATCGAGTCTTCCTATAACTGCAAGACAGTAAGCTTCAATTGCGGCCATTTCCGGAGTCTCTTCACACAATATGATTTTCTCTTTGGGATTCTCGATTTTTTCGATGAGTTCCATGTTTTCTCCTTCAAAGAGGGAATAACTTTCGAATTTACCGTTTTTAATATTATCAGCACGTGTTAAACTATTTAAGGCATCAGCATATTTTCCGGAGAAAAATTCAGCAATACCTTTCATTTGCCAAATATTTGGCGTGGTCTGATTAAAGTAGAGAACTTCTTCAAAGCATTCGGTTGCCCGTTTAAGCGATCCGGAGATAAATGAAAATGTTCCAAGAAGATACCAAATTTCTTGTGATTTAATGTTGTTGGTTATGAGATTTTCGAGTTCAGCAATAGCCTCTTTTGTTTCACCACTCCAAAAGAGAGTATAGATGTGCCGAATCGTCATCTGAGTATCATTTATTACTCCACTTTTTTGTAGCGATTTATAGGTTTTTGCTGCTTCAGTAAATTTTCCGTTAAGTTCTTCAATCAGAGCTTTGTGATAATGTGGAAGAAATTCATTTTGCCCAATCTGTTCATAGAGTTTTAATGCTTCATCCAGTTCATTATTTAGTTCGGCACAGAATCCGGCAAGTTTAGTATATTTTTCCGCATGGTTTGGATAAGCCTCTATTAATTCTTTATAGATATTCTTAGCGAGAAGCATTTGTCCGGAATGCATGAGATTTTCAGCATAGAGATTCTTATAGTATTCATTTTTAGGATCTAAAGAGGAAAGTTGGTTCGCAAGTTCTGCTGCTTCCTGATATTTTCCTAAGTACATTACCCATTTGCATTTGTGAAATAGGAAAAATGAATCATTTGGATTTATCTGAACATGATTGATTGCCGAGACGGCTTGTTCAAAATTACCGGTTTCTCCGAGTAGAAGAGATATCTGTTTCCATGCCTCTGAAGTATTGGGAGATATTTCAACAATCTTCTGATAATTTTTGAGTGCATCCTCGTATTTTCCTAAATACTCTTGGATATGCGCAAGACGGAGATGAAGTGAAATATTTTGAGGCTCCATTTCAACTGCATGGAGATAATGGGAATGGGCATCATTATACTGTTGTTTTTCTAATGCGAGTTCTCCGCGTGCAATCCATGGGTTCTGTTTATCATCTTTACTGAATAATCCACACATTTAGAATTCCTCAGGGTTAATTCATATATCATTTTGTCGTTTAGGATAAAAAACATCTTGGAAACATCCGTGGCTGATTTATTTTATTTGCGATATGTTATGATTTCCAGTTGAATCGTCGCAAACAGATTGGTAATTTTATTGTGACCGAACTCGTCTTTATTCCATTTAGTTAAATAGAATCAAGACAAATACATAAATTTATGAATAAAAAGGAAGAGTCATTACCCTATGATCCGGAAACTCTTCGCCGGATTCAGAATCATCCGTGCTTCAGTCAGGAGGCAAGACATCTTTTTGGTCGCTGTCACGTTGCAGTTGCTCCGATATGTAATATTCAGTGTAATTATTGTATTCGTGATTTTGATTGTGTCAATGAATCTCGTCCAGGAGTCTCGAGTGAAATTCTTACTCCAGAGACCGCATTAAAACGAATTGATGCGGTTGTCTCGAAGATGCAGCATATTCGTGTTGTGGGTATTGCAGGCCCGGGGGATCCACTTGCAAACCAGGAAACATTTGAAACGCTGCGTCTGGTTCATGAAAAGTATCCTGATATAATTCTATGTATTAGTACCAATGGTGTCTTATTATCGGATAAAATTGATGAACTTGAACGGTATAATGTCAGAAATATTACCGTTACTTTAAATGCGATTGATGCTTCAATCGGTGAGAAAATATATACCTTTGTTGAATATCAGGGAAAGAGGTATACCGGACGGGAGGCTGCAGATCTTCTTCTTAATCGCCAGATTCAGGGGATTGCCGAGGCCGTTAAACGTGGAATGCTGGTTAAGATTAATACCGTTTATATTCCCGGAATCAATGATAAACATATTCCAGAAATTGCAAAGAAAGTAGGGGAAATGGGAGTATTTAACTTTAATATCATTCCTTTGATTCCTCAGTATAAGTTTAAGGATATTAATCCTCCAACACCACAGGAAAAAATACGTATGCATGAAATGTGTGCTCCATATGTTCGTCAGATGAGACATTGTCAGCGTTGCAGAGCGGATGCAGTAGGAATGCTTGGAAAAGATGTTCAGAATCAGTTTTCGAGTGATAGTGTTGGTTCAGGTGTGGGGTGTTCTGGGAAACATGATGGTTCGGGTGGTGGATGTTCTGGAAAACATGATGGTTCGGGCGGTGGGTGTTCCGGAAAACATGATGGGTAAAGAGAAAAATAATAAAAACACACAATCTCATTCGATGAAATTGAGAATGTATTAATTTTCTTATTTTTGTGAATCCTTTCTCTGTATCGTCTTTAAACGTGACTTTTCAGGTTCCCATGCACGTTTTGTCTTTTTAGTTCGAATTTGTCAGTTGGTATAGAGATATGTTTAGGATATTACAGGGTGGAATCATGTGATATCTTCTCTGCATATTACCATCTTCAGAGTTTATTGAAAAAACCTAACCATATACTTGCTGTCCATCGAAGAAAAGGATGATTGGACAACATCAATAGGGGGTTATTCGATAAACTCTTCATATCATTGAAAGAAATCAAAGAATATAATAAAAAAATCAGAAAAAAAGATAATTTAAATGCGTTTACGCCCAAGTCGGAATTCGAATCCGAGTCGCAGCCGTGACAGGGCTGCATGATAGGCCACTACACCACTTGGGCAATCAATGGTCCCGACTCCCGGAATCGAACCGGGGACATCACGGTAGCTGCACATTGTTCCCGCAAGAACGAAATCATTACTACAGCCGTGCACTCTACCTGCTGAGTTAAGTCGGGTTTGGTTAACTGCTCTAAATAGTTCTACGTTTTCAAATATAAATGTATCGATATTCTATTGCGATACAAGACGGTAAATTATCATATATTGACTTCAATATCATGAGTATTACTATGAGTGAAGGGAGTGAATTTGTTGTAATAGGATGTCCGAAATGTCGACGAATTCTCGTCGCAAATCGCCAGTATTCGACAAAAACATGTCAGTGCGGGTATAAAATAGACTTGCATAAAGTTAAAAATTTAGTTACCTGCAGCAACGGTAATGAGGCAGCGCGCGCAGTACAGGAACTGCAAAAACGAAGGAATACGGGATTTACATCGGCACGCGATATCATGCAAAAATGAATGCAGAACTTTTCTAAAAATCCCTTTTTTGAAAATTAAAACCCTCGGAAATGTAATCTAAATTATGTTTTCAGAGAGATAAGATGTGAAAAATCGAGGTTTTTAGAAAACTTCTGCAGTATTTAGTAGAGAGAGACAACCGGTTTGAAACATATTCTATGAATCTTCAGATATATGTTAAGTAACTCTAATTAAATGAAAAAATCTATCTCTAATTAAAAAAATTGAATTTTTAGATATTTTGGAGAGATAGAATAGAAGAATTAGTCGAATGGAATGGCTTCAAGAGCAGAGGCAATTTCCCAAACTTTGGTTCGTGCATGCATTGGTATATTGGAATCGGTTGCCACTTCATCAATTTTGGAGAGTGCAAGTGATGCACGAAGACCGACAGTTTTTTTCTCATCTACGAGTATTTTTATTGTTTCTTCAGCTATTTTTTTGATATTGCGCGGAATCATCGGATCTTCAGAGAGTACTTGAAGCATTGAGATACTTCGTTGAATCATTTCATTGATATCTTCCATAGTTTATGTCTCCAATTTCATTTTAGGAATGTATCTTTTTTGTTAGATTTATATTTTTATAAATTTACGCATAGAGACGTCACTTTTAACATATAAGTATCACGAAAACAAATATATGAATAACTTTGGTAAATCGCATGACGAAGATGGCTGATGAAATAATGGCTGAGTATCTCTTAAATGGAGGAAAGATGCTCAGTGAAATGTGTCCAAAATGTGGCGCTCCGTTTTTTGAGGTTAATGGATGCAAGGAATGTGTTGTTTGTGCAGAGCGAGAGAAGGAAGAAGTCAAGACGGTAAATGTTCAGGAAACGGCGTCAAAAGAGGAGGCAAAAATCGCTCAGATTAAACCCCTCTATGCTCAAGATTCTCCCATGGTGCCGACACCAGAACTTGATGTTCTTTTATCGACGTTAATCGCTCGTGCAATTGATGAAAAAGACTCCTCGAAATGTTTGGTTCTTACTGAATGTATTCGGACTGTCGCGGAAGCAAAAACTATGTTGGTGCGTTTACCATGAATGTTATTGGTGTTGTGGGATATCCGGCAAGCGGTAAAGGAGAATTTTCCAATGTTGCAAAAGAGATGGGGATTCCAGTTATTGTTATGGGAGATATTATTCGAAAAAAAACGGTTGAATTTGGTCTTGAATTAACTGATGAAAATGTTGGAAGCATCGCCCGTAAACTCCGGGAGGAATTAGGAAGGGAAGGGATTGCAATTTTGACGGTAAATGAAGTGTCTAAGATTGATGCCTCGGTGGTTGTTATTGACGGGATTCGTGATGATGCAGAAATCAACTATTTCAAACAGCGGTTTACGAGTTTTCATGTTGTCTATATCAAAGCGTCTTTTAATATTAGATTTGATAGAATGCAGATCCGGAAGAGAGATGATGATGCGTTGAATCCATCAAATCTTGTATCCCGGGATCGAAGAGAGGAATGTTTTGGGTTGAAACGCGCCATAGAATTAGCTGATATTGTCATTACGAATGAATCAGACAGAGAAACGTATCTGAATGAGGTATACCGAGTTCTTAGAGGGTTGCAATGAAATTTTACTTTGCATCATCTTCGAAGGTTTGGGATGATCCATCATGGGTTTCCGGTATTCTTGACGCTGGATTTGATGGGTGGGAAATATCAGCTGATGGAAATTATCGGCTGGATACGGAAAAAGGAATTAATACCGTTAAAAAAACGATTGAAGAGACGGGAATTCCGGTAACGGTACATGCACCGTTCAGTGATTTAAATATTGCATCGGTCAATTCCCGTATTTGGGAAGAAACGATTCGGCAGCTGGAACGTACGATTGAAATCGCAGCGGAACTTACTGATAGAGTGGTTATCCATCCGGGATACTTAAGTCCAGTCAGTAGATATGATCCGTCCTCTGCATGGCACAGGCATAAGGATGCCTGTGTTCGTTTAGGGGAAGTTGCTGAACATGTCGGGGTAGCAGCATGTCTTGAAAATATGCCGAATCTTGAGGATTTTTTTTGTCGTTGTCCGGATGAACTTGATGGATTTGTTGAGGGGACTGGTATGAAAATTGCACTGGATATTGGACATGCAAATACCAATGCTAATCTAGATAGGTTCTGTAAAATTCTTCTGCCCAAAGCTTATCATATGCATATTCATGACAATCATGGAGGTCAGGATGAACATTTGTCAGTGGGATCTGGTAATATTGACTGGATGAAACTTAGGCCGAAACTTATTCAGAACTATCATGGTCATATCATCGTGGTTGAAGGAAGAAATCTATTGGAAGGAAAAGAGAGCCTGGGCTTTATGCATTGGTGGTTCTAATGGCAGGAGAAACCTTGTTTGTTCATTTTCTTGGTACAGCAGGAGCATTGCCTACTCCCTTTCGCAATCCGTCATGTATTTTGATTCGTCGAGGTTCGGATACCTTGATTTTTGATTGTGGGGAAGGGACACAACAGCAGATGATGAGGGTAAAAACGGGTTTTGTTGTAAATACGGTATTTATTACGCATTGGCATGCAGATCATTATCTTGGTCTGTTTGGATTGATTGAAACCATGTCATTTAATGGGAGAACCGAACCGATGACGATTTACGGTCCAAGGGGGATTGATAAGATACTTGCAGTTATTCATATCCTTACGCCGAAAATTCCGTTTCATCTTGAGGCGATTGAAGTATCTCCTGGTGATGTTATTCCCTTGGATGGTTATGCCGTATACGTTTTTAAGACCTATCATGGTATGGAAAGTGTCGGGTATGTTCTTGAAGAAGATATGAGACCTGGACGATTCAATCGTCAGCGGGCAATTGAATTAGGAGTTCCTCCCGGCCCTCTGTTTGGAAAACTTCAGCGGGGAAACTCTATAACAATAGAACGTGATGGAGAAATTGTCACGATTCATCCAGATGATGTGATGGGGGAGAAAAGACCGGGAAGAAAAATTGTTTATACGGGAGATACCCGTCCGATTCGTCAGCCAGAAGAAGCATTGTTTAATGCTGATTTGCTTATTCATGAAGCAACATTTGAAGATGAGGAAGGGGTGGAACGAGCAAAGGAAGTTTGGCATTCGACAGCAAGAGAGGCTGGAGAAAGTGCAGCACGTCTGAATCCGAAACAGTTGGCGCTGGTTCATATCAGTTCCCGTTATACATCTGCACATAACCATATCCGCGATGCAAAGGAAACTTTTAGTGGTCCGGTCTTTGTTCCGGATGATTTGACGACGATAGAAATTCAGTTTTCAGATGAATAGTCGCAAAACAATATCCTCATCCTTAATATTCATATGTTTTGGAGGTTAATAATACGGGTAATATATGCCGGAAAGTGAGAGCAGAAATCGTCTTGACCTTTTTTTAAATGATGGTACGATTACAACAATTAGAAATCCCATCCGGCTAAAAATCGTTCAGTTTCTTCAAACCAGAAATGCAGCAACCTTTAATGAAATTCAGGAAATTACTTCCTTGTCGAAATCAACGGTTTCTGCTTACATCAATTCATTATCGGAAGTGGGAATCATATCTCGGATTTCTGATGAGGAGGATCACCGTAAAAAAAGTTATGTGTTGACGGCAAAGTATGTTGGAAGTCTTCAGCCGTCAACGTATGCTGCTGCATCGGAATATCGTGAACTTATTAGAAAAACCTATTCGAGTTATGATAAAATTAACTATAAAGAGATGCTTCCGCATTTTTTTAGGATTGCATTGGAGGAAGCAGGGATTCATATTGATCCGGTTCTTAAGCGGGGAGGAATAATTCTTGGAGAATCAATTGTGCCATTCATTGTTGCCGAGACCTTAGAAAAAACCGTTGATAACCTTGCTGAATTTTGGAAACGATATGAGTTTGGAACGCTTTCTCAGCGGTCATTATCTCCCTTGCAGATAGAAATTCTCGATTGTTATGAATGTAAAACGTTGCCGCATAATATTGAGGGAGGATGTTTAATTACGGTAGGTATTCTTGAGGCGGTCTTTTCTGCTTTTTTTCAGGAACAGTTGAGTGTTTCAGAAATTGAGTGTATGACAAAAGGAGATGTCGGATGCTGTTTTCAGATAAATAAATCTCCTCGCCGAGATGGGTGAGATTAATCTTAATTTCTAATTTTAGTTAAAAAATCATATTTTATTCAGTTATTTTTACCCTTTTTTGAGTTATAATTGGGTTATTTTATCAATGGAATTACCTACCTATCTATAAGATTTATTTTAGATCACTAAGATGGTCTTGGTTATTTTTTCCGGTAATTAGTGCCATCTCTTCATCCAAATATTCATAAAATTGAGCAACTTGCCGTCCATCTACCAAAGCGTGATGGCATTGTACAAAAAGGGGAAGAAGGACTCTATCATTCTGTATGAAATATTTTCCCAGTTCAATTTTTGGCTGACTGTCGGCTGGAATAGGATATGGGCAGATAAATGAAGTAAAAGAAATCCAAGGGATTGAGGAGATTGCTATTTTAGCTAATCTTTTTTCCTCAGTATCTTCATCGTAGAGAGTGTTTTTCAGTTTTGATTTTTCCTGTTCGTCTATTGCATACGGGATATATTCCTCAAATGGTTTGTCACTGTAGAGTTTACAGAAACAAAATGTATCATCAGTTAATGCAACGGTATGAGATGTTGGACAGTAATCATATTCAATAATTTGATTATTAATTATTCGTTGTCGAAATTCAGTGACACGATTAGCCGCTTTAGAGATGCAATAGCAAATTGATAAAAAGAAAGGGAGTTTTTTTGATTTAATCATCTTCAAAAGATTTGTGATATCAACATTTACTGTTACAGCCCCACAAGGGTAAGCAAAATCCTTGAAAAACAAAAAGTGATTTTTTCGTTTGTATGTATCTAAATCTAAATATTTGTACATAGACTATAATTATTATATTTTATTTTTGTAGTATTATAAGTTTCTGATTCATCACTCTCTTTTTTTTTCCGGTTCACATAGGTTAAAAAAACTTTAATTTTACGCTTGTTTTCAATTTAGATATTTATTTCGTGTCTAAAAATATCAAAAAAAAAATACAGTTAAAAATCAAGTAAAAATCAAAATATTTATAAGTGCATATTAATATAAATTGTACTTACAAAAAAGATGTGGAAATTATGGGAGTCACGGCAGATATACTGAATGTTGAACGTCCACGCGGAACCGTTCTTGACAGAGGCCAAAGAAGGTTTATTGAAAACCCAGTTCCAAAGAGACCACGAGGGAGGTCAAGAAAAAATAAGGATTAAATCCTAAAAGGTACAATTATTTGGTAAACTTATATAGTATCCTATAATAATTTCCCTCAAGGCAAATCTGTATACACGGGTAAGTTAAGAGACCGCGATGTGCGTAATATTGTCCGGAATCGGAAGCAGAAAAAGAAATCTATAGCCTAGCTTGCCGAACATTATGGGGTTACTAAACGCCGAATCCACCAGATTCTTGCCTATGAAGCAAAATAATGGTGTTGCTCCTATAGTTCATATTTGTTGGATAGATTTTGTAATGTTTTTATTACGGTATCAACTTCTTCTTTAGCCAAACCAATATATTGATGGAAATCAAGCAGTTCATTAATTTCAGTAGATGTCAGATACGTGTTGATTCTTGAATCATTCATGAGGATGTTTTTCAATGACTCTTTTTCCTGTTTGCATTTGAAACAGTCTTCATGGAGAATTTCATATGCTTGAATTCGTTTTAATCCTTTTTTGGTGAGTGCGGTAATGATGGATTCAGATAGGTTTGCATCATTGGTGAGCAAAAGATTGTGTTCAATTGCAGCATGGTTGAGTGTTAAGCCGGTAATTACTTTCGTAAATACTGATAGACAATGATCCGTTAACAGTGATATTTCTGGATAAATTATCCGTTCTGCGGATGAATTTGTTAAATCGCGTTCATCCCACAAGGTATTATTGAGAAGTGCGGGTTCAATCATTCCGCGAATTATACGGGCAAGTCCGCAGATTTGTTCTGACATTACTGGATTTTGTTTATGAGGCATGGCAGAGGATCCAATCTGCTGTTTTCGGTGAGGTTCTTCGACTTCTCCAATTTCAGTTCGCTGAAGAGTACGCAGTTCGATGGCAATTTTATCAAGTGTTGTTGCAATATTTGCTAGAACAAATACGTATTCTGCATATCTGTCGCGTCCGATAACCTGGGTAGAGACCATCACTGGTTTTAATCCCAGTATGTCCATTGTCATTTGCTGAACCGCCGGACCGGCGGAAGATAATGCCGCCATCGTTCCGGTTGCGCCATTCATTTTACCGACGAATATACGTGGTTTTAGATTTTCGATACGTTCTAAATGTCGTGCAAGTTCAGTTGCCCAGACTGCAGCTCTTAGACCATAAGTTATCGGAAGAGCATGTTGACCGTGTGTACGTGCAATACAGATGACTGAATCCCATTCATGTGCCCGTTGAAGAAGAATATCTATACCGTTGCGCAGTTTTTTTTCAATGAGAGATATACTCTCTTTTAATTGTAATCCGAATGCCGTATCAAGAATATCATTTGATGCGGCCCCGAAATGAACCCATCTTCCGTCATCACCGGAAACTTCAGATAAGGCTTTTACCATTGCCATAACTTCATGTCGGTTTCCTGTTCGATCTCTTCAATGCGTTTAGGGGTAACAGCCGAGAGGGATTCCTTGATTTTTTTTGCCGTTGTTTCAGGTATTAATCCAACTTTGCTTTCTGCCTGTGCAAGCGCGGCTTCGACCTGAAGCATGGCAGATATCCTGAATTCATTAGTCCAAATTGTTCTCATTTCAGAAGTTCCATATCGCGAGTCTATTGGATGAATTGTCATACGTGCTCTTACATGTGCTCTAATTGGATAAAAGAGTACGGATAAATTCCAAGTCGAGGATACTTTTTTTATCATAAGAGACCATAAAATATGGTAAATTATGGATGTAGAAGGATTTGTTCGTCGTTCCTTGCGAAACAATCTTCCGGAATCTGAGATTCGGAAACGTCTGATAGAAAGATTACGTGAAATCAAGGATGCAGATAATACGTATCTTGAAGATTTTGCGGATGCAGTTATCGAAGAAGTTCGTCTGACTTCAAACCTGAACGGGGATTATTTCTGTTTTGAACCATCAGGAGTTACCATGGGGGAATTTGGTGTGGGTTCTCGCGGTTCCGGTGATTTCTATGCACATCGAAAGATTGCAGAAGTTATTGGTAAGACATCGGCTGATGTTGGTGTGGAAGAGATGGATGATGGAGGTGCAGTTAAGTATCAGGATAAGTATGTAATTGCTACTGTTGACGGCATGCATTCCCGTCTTTCTGATTATCCTTTCCTTGCCGGATTTCATGCTACGCGTGCAACTCTTCGTGATGTATATGTAATGGGGGCAAAACCTTTGGGTTTGATTTCTGATGTCCATATTTCAGATGATGGCGATGTTGCAAAACTTTTTGATTATACTGCTGGGATTACGACCGTTGCTGAAGCAATGGGTGTTCCACTTATTGCCGGTTCAACGCTTCGTGTCGGGGGAGATATGGTTCTTGGAGATAGAATGACAGGATGTGTGGGAGTTGTCGGAATTGCAGAACATTTAACGGCACGGAAGGAGACAACCCCCGGTGATATTCTTCTTATGAGTGAAGGTTCTGGGGGAGGAACGATTTCTTCAGCAGCTCTTTATTCGGGAAATGCGGATGTTGTTGAGGAAACCATTAACTTGCATTTTTTAAAGGCTTGTGATACGCTTATTCATTCACCGGTATTTGAACATATTCATGCAATGACTGATATTACTAATGGAGGGCTTCGTGGGGATATTTATGAAATTGCTGAAACGTCAGGGGTTTCCATTGTTGTTGATGACAGTGCAGTAAAGTCACTGATAGTGCCTAAAATATCGGATCTTCTTCAGAAATTAGGTATTGATTATCTTGGTGTATCACTTGATGCACTTCTTGTAATTGTTCCTCCTCAATATGCGGATGAAGTTATTGCAGTCGTTAATCAGACCGGTGTTAAAATGGGGAAGATTGGTTTTGTGCGAAAAGGAGCGGCGGAAGCAATATTAGTACGTAATGAAAAGGAAGAACCGTTTACTCCGAAGTTTCGTGAAGCACCGTATACGCCACTTAAAAAAGTTGTTGATACCCAGAAACGTGATTTTGATGAAATGAAACAGAAAATTGATCATGCAGCACAGGCTGCATATGAAAAGAAACAGCGAGTATTAGAGAGGATAAGGTAAATATGCCAGTTTTACAGATTCGCGGAGGAGATCTTGATTTGGTTCAGTATGATTTTTCCTCATTTAAGCCAGGAGAAAATATCAATACAGCAGGTCTAAAACCACGTTGTGCTTTAGTTCCTAAAAAAGGAATTATATCAGTAAAGGCTCCGTCCCGTATTCATTTAAGTGTTTTGGATATGAATCGGTTTTCACCCGGAATTCCTGGTGGAGGAGGTTTCGGTTTTGCTCTCCAGGTTTATCAGACTATTGAAGTTTCACTCAGTGATGATTCTGATATCAGTTCTTCACGAAAGATGCTGATTCAGCATCTTGTTTCTGTTTTCAAGAAAGTTACTGGATATCAGGGGAATTTCTCCATAAAATCATTCGATAATGAAAATATGGAACATATTGGTCTTGGTTCGACCTGTACATTGGGTATTGCAGTTCTGTCTGGAATGAATGAACTTCTTGGAAATCCGCTTACTAAAGATGATTTACGTGTTCTTCTTGGTTTCAATTA
This sequence comes from Cylicocyclus nassatus, assembly GCA_958299035.1. Taxonomy (NCBI): domain Eukaryota; kingdom Metazoa; phylum Nematoda; class Chromadorea; order Rhabditida; family Strongylidae; genus Cylicocyclus; species Cylicocyclus nassatus. The sequence continues at coordinate 20,265 of CATQJL010000144.1, forward strand.
TGTTGAAGAAACAAATGATAAAAATGAAATTGTTTATGGGTTTGAGACGGGGCTTGGTGCGTTTGTTTCTTTAAATGGTGGAATGAACATCATCAGTGATAAATTAACTCCTATTTATACGCATTCTTTTGCAGAAGAGGAGAATGTATATATTTTGATACCGTATCTTCACAAGGCTGAACAAAATGCCGGTGAAGATGAATTTTCATTGCTGATGAATCGTGCACGGCTTTTTGATAATCAGGATCGGGAACATAAGGCATATACTGTTGTAATGGACTTTATTCCAGCTCTTGTTGAGGGGGATTTGCAGAAGATGGGGGAGATTATGTGGAATCTTGAATTCCGAGGTTCAAAACGTGCTGAAATTGAACATCATTCCTTTGTCATATATCACTATCTCGATTTCCTGCGGAATAAGGGAATCGAATTTGCGGCTATGAGTTCGGTAGGACCTTCGATTTGTGTCGTTACGTTGAAATCACGGGAAGAAATTGATTCAATTTGTAAGGAGATTGGTTTATCCGTTGCTCTACAGACGAAAACGGATAATAAAGGAATTATGATTTCCTGGAAGCAATGAGTGAATTAATAGATATGATTCACTTTCACTTTTCAAGAAGGGGTTGTTGAATCCAAGTATCGTTGAGAAGTATACTCGGTTTGAAAGATCAGCGAAAAAAGAAGAATAGTAGCGTTTATTCTGTCAGGAATGAACAGTATTGATTTACCTCATTTTTTAGAGTTTTTTTATTTCTTTTAGCATCATTTTGTATTCTTTGATGAGAGATTTTATTTCGAATACACCTTCAGAATAAATTTCCCGAATTGTTGTTGCACCGCCAAACTTTTCAATTAGGGAATCTGCTTCCATAGGATTTTTAAGAGCTATCATAGTATTTTGGGTAAGAGTCATAATTTCCTGCTTTTGATACATTATTGAAGATTTCAGATAATCTCTGAGTTTATCTTTTATTTCCGGATTTGATGAAGGTGTTGAACCAGGATTATAGTTTAGACCGTCCAGACGGAGTTCATCATCATCTGAAAATTTTCTGAGTTCATAGAGTTCATCTATGTTCCTTGATTTCAACTCAAGTTTTTTTGAGTTTTTCAATCATCAAATCTAAATCAGTTGACATTATATTATCATTTTAAAGTTTGACAATATAAATGGTTATTGATAGAAGAGTTGTTCATGCGATTATGGATGTTTCATAAAATTTTATCTTTACTTTTTTGATTATGAGTAATAAATACGCTTGATTTTATTTTTTTTTTTAATTTTTATGATGTTTTTTCCCGTTGAAATTAAATTTCAATAGAGTTCTGTTCTTTTCGGGAAGTGAGTACTCTTGTATTTGATATCCCAAATTCCTGTTTTCAAAAGGATTTTTATCCTCTGTTTTGACATGGTTTGAGACCTCCTGACAAATTCGGGATAAATAAAAAAGAGAATCATAAAACTTCCTAGATCATATGTTATGATTGTCTCAATTTATTGATGATTATTTCATTTAAAATTAGAGAAATTTGAAAAAATATTTATTTTTTTTTTTGTTTGTTTGTTTGTTGTTCTTGACTAATATATCATGCTCATCATATATTTTATATATTTTTAGAAATAATAGTTTAATTTATGTATTGTTTCAAAAAAATTGTAATTTGTACGGTTGTTGGTTTATTGTGTGGAGTTATGTTTATTGGTGGCGGTATAGCTGATGATGATGCAATTTATATCCAGAATGTATCCCAGTTAAATGATTTTCGTGATTCAGTTAACGATGGCAGTTATTCTGGTCAGACAGTCTATTTAACCGCAGATCTTAATTTATCTGAAATTTCAAATTGGATACCTATTGGGAATGATTCATCTCCATTTACTGGAACATTCGAAGGGAATGGGTATACTATTCACAATCTAACTGTTACAGGAACAGGAGATAATAATTTTGGACTGTTTGGATATACTAATGGCGCAACTATCAGCAATTTGACGTTGGAAAATGCTTATATATCAGGCGGTTTCCGCGGTGGAGGATTAATTGGTTCGATGTTTGGTGGTCAAGTGAATAATTGTTCGGTAAGAAATGTATCTGTGGTAGGTCTTGGGCATGTTGGTGGCTTAATTGGTTCTTCTCAGGGTGGATGTACGTTTGATGCCTGTTCATCTTCTGGTAAGGTAATTGGAGAGTATGATTCTTCTGTTGGTGGTTTGATTGGTTCTCTTGAAGGGGGTACTGTTCTTAATAGTTCAAGTACCTGTTTGGTAGAGAGTCAGGGTGATTCGGTTGGTGGTTTGATTGGTAGCCAGTCTTTTGGTGATGTATCTCATTGCTTTGCAGCCGGTAATGTTTCAGGGGTTGGAACTGTTGGTGGCTTAATTGGTTCTTCTCAGGGTGGATGTACGTTTGATGCCTGTTCATCTTCTGGTACGGTTATTGGAAATTATAATGTTGGTGGTTTGATTGGTTCTCTTGACGGAGGTGATGTATCTCATTGCTTTGCAGCCGGTAATGTTTCAGGGGTTGGAACTGTTGGTGGCTTAATTGGTTCAGTACTCTGCGTTGATACCACTGCT
>CATQJL010000145.1:0-22824 GCA_958299035.1 Cylicocyclus nassatus
GAAGCAAAACCAATTCAATGCCTATCAAGCAGGAGTAGCTAGAGACTTCTCCCATCAAGAGGCAATCGACTCGTTCAATCGCAACCTCAATGCCGATTCCACTAAATACCAACGCTCAGTTCAAGACATGGCAGCAGCTGGACTTAACCCCGCTCTTATTATGACCGGAGGTACAGCAATCTCAGCTCCTACAATGAGTAACACAGCACAGAGTTCAACCGCTCAAGCTACTACTCCAATCAGTTATCAGCCATTCGATCTTAGCTCAATCGCTCAAATGATACAAGCTCAGAGTCAAGCAAAACTCACCGATGCTCAGGTAGATAAACTCAAAGCAGAGACCGATTATCAATCCATTATCAATCGTTATGCAGACGAGACTCAAGCAGCTACTCTTCGCAAGATTATTCAGGATACTGGCTTATCTTCAGCTCGTACAGAAGAGGCAGTAGCTCAAGCAGCAATCCTCAAAGCTAAACTCCCGTTTGTATCCGATAAAGAAGCAGCAGAACTGGCAATTGCTTGTACAGAACGCGATATCAAGGTAGCCGACCTCGAGTCTTATGACTGGAGAAACAGACAAGTACTTACCGAGTATGATGCTTACTCCCAGGCTTCAGCAATGGGTTACAACTTCAGTGAAAGCAAATCACATGGAGAAAATGCAGGCCATTCCGATTCTAATGCTTGGAGTGCAGGAGCAGGAGTTCAAGTTGGCAAGAAACTCGGAGTCAATGCAAATGGATCCCACAGCAAGAGCCATTCAGAAGATGCAGGTCACAGTGACTCTAGCTCGTACGGAGAAGGTTCTAATGCTTCCGAGTCTCACTCTTGGAGCAAGTCTCGTCAGGTAGTTCTTGTATTTAATCACAAAGAAGGCACTTGTATGATAATGCCTTATACTAACCCATCAGAGTAGGGTTATAAGGGGAGATGATAAGGTCTCCCCTTTTCTCGTTTATAATGACAATATCCTTGTTTTAACAATTCTCTATTCAACATTTAGATAATAAAAACAACAGTACAATTGGTATATCAATCCCCCCCCCACAACAACCCACAACCCAGCCCCCCCAACGCGGAGCGTCTGAGCGATAGCTCAGCTGCCCACCGCAGGTGAGAGAGTCCTAAAGCCGATCCTGGATTGATCTTGATCCGTGCTGGCCACGAGCGTAGCGACGGCTAGTACGGCTCAAGGTCAATAACAATCCTTTATGATAGAGCCCTTTTAGTGATGACTTGGGTTCGTCTTTTTTTTAGGTATCTTTACCCCATCAATTCAAGAGCTAGAGCAATAGTCTCTAGGCTTATTATTACTAACTTATTCAAAATTAACTAATTATGTGTTTATCACCAGTATCCCTTACGCGAGAGATCGCAGGAAGAAAATACACTCAAGTAGTACCTTGTGGCAAGTGTGTAGAGTGCCTCAAGAAGGAGCAAAACGAGTTCGTTGTTAGATGTGAAGAAGCAGCTCGTCAGTACGGTTCAGTATGGTTCGTCACTCTTACTTACAATGAAGGTTCAGTACCAGTCCGTGTAGATGAAGAAGGAGAAATCGATTATGAAACTGGAGAAGTCCTCCCTGTTAGCTACAAGTCCCTCGATCGTGAAGATATCCGTAAATGGAAGAAGAGAGTCAAGCAAGCCTTTGTTAGAAAGCACGGTGAAAAGCTCGATCTTCACTACCTTATATGTGGAGAGTATGGCCCTCAGACCCATCGTCCTCACTACCATGGTATGTTTTTCGGTTTATCCGATGAAGTGGCTCGTATGCTCGAAGAAGACTGGAAGAAGCACTATGGATATACTTACTTTAGAAAGGTTCCTACAATGCCTATTAACGGCCGTGATGAAGTTAAAGCAACAGCTCGCTATGCAGCTAAATATTGTGTGAAGATAAAAGAACTCGAAGATCCGCTAGTACTCAATGGTATTGTAGAGAAACCTAGAAAGATCGTCAGTCAGTATCTTGGTCAACCCTCAGCATCTAGATTCCTCGCCATGGAGAGATTCTACCTTGCTAAAGACCTTTTTGGCAATTATGATAGAGATACAGTACTTAACGACCTCCCAAAGAGCAAATTCAAAAGATTGATTACAGAGATAAAGAAGAGAAGAAAAGAAAAGCCACTCGCTAGATACTTACTCAAAAAAATATTTTATAAAAAGCAAGAAGATGGTCAATATAAAGCAACTCAGTTACAGAAGATGATATCGAAATCTTTACAGATGGACATTCAGAAAGACTATTCTAGACAACTTGTCCAAATGGCAGACAACCTCAATCTTCCAGAAGATAACGAAGGATATCGTATCGCAGCCAAAAATTTATCGCGTATTGAAAATATTATGCGACAATCGCGTGCAGAAGCTATCGTCTCGACTAACATGGACTACCTTAGAAGGAGCAAACTCTAAACTCTACCAGTCAAAGATGAAGGAGCTTCGTATGGAGCCTGATTATCAACCTGTTATCGATTCCTAAACAAGTTATGCCATTCGATTCATTTACAAACGATTACATTTATGAAATTTTCAATTCACAAGACCGATTCAAGTGGCAAGAAGCAGAAGCACTCCTTGTTCAGCGATTACTTCAGGATGCTACTGGAAGTCAAGATATCGTTGAGTAGCGTAGTGCTCTTCTTCTTGTTATATTTTATTACAACTTATTTTATTCACTAAACAAACTAAACAATGGATTCAAACCTTTACAAAAAGACCCCCGTACAGGTTCAGAAGAAGTCAGGATTCGACAAGTCCTTTCAGAACCTCTACACAGCAAAGCCTGGTGAGCTTATTCCTATCCTTTCGGATGAAGTTATTCCTAACACCACTATTCACCTCAATGCCGCTATTACAGCACAGCTCGCACCTCTAGCTTCAGATACTTTTATGCGATGCAAGCTCAAGTACGCAGCTTTCTTCGTTCCAACCCGTATTCTTGTTCCTCGTTATGAAGACTGGCTTACTGGAGCAGATCCTAACAAGGGTCAGAACACAGAGATTTCAATGCCGACTCTCAAGTTTACTCACGGAGCAGCAGTCAAGCCAGGTTCTCTCGCAGATTTTCTCGGTTTCAAGGTTCGTACAGACTATATTACTAACCTTTCAGAGCAGAGCCCGGTGGCAGTAAATGCTCTTCCTTTCCTTGCTTATCACAGGATTTATGAAGACTGGTTCCGCAACTCAATGATTCAGAGGTCAATTTATCAGGGTACCGTTCCTCGTCAGGCAATGTATTATGGAGCCGCAACTTCAAATTCGGTGGCTCCTATCAAGACCGATCATGTTCTTCAGGATAACGATCGTTTTACAGATGGTGTAGGTATTACAACTCTTCGCAAGGCCAATTTTGATATCGACCTTTTTACCACAGCAACAACCCAGGCTCAGAACGGCAAGGCTCAGAAGGTCAAGATTGGTACCAATGATGGAGAAGCAAATACCTTTACCATTTCACAGCTCAGAGCAGCTAATTCACTTCAGCAGTTCCTCGAGCGTAACAATATCGCAGGTAATCGTCTGGTAGATTACGTCAAGGCTCAGTATGGAGCAACTCTCAGTGATGGTGTAGCACAGCGTTCAGTACTCCTCGGTTCAGGTTCTCTTGATGTTTATAACAAGGGAGTTTACCAGACTTCAGATGTTCAGCAGTCAGTCAATCCTTTCGGTACAGTAGCAGCTAAATACGGTTCCGCTTTTGCAGATGGCAAGACCGATCTTATCAAGAACTTTACCGCAATGGAGCCAGGTTATGTATTCGTTATTGCGTGGCTTTCACCTCGAGTTACCTATTCAACCGGTATCGATCCTCAGCTCGTTCGTTATACAGCAGACGGTTCAGCTTCAATCGCAGACATGGCAAATCCTATTCTTCAGAACACCGGTAACGAGCCACTTTACGCTGCTTATCTTCAGGATTCAGCAATTGGACAAGGTATGAAGAGCAAGGTCTTCGGATACAATGACCGTTATGCTACTTGGAAGGACAAGGTAGATGAAGTTCACGGTGAACTTAGAGATGGCCAGCCACTCGATGCTTTTGCCCTGCAGCGTTCCTTCGGAGATGCAGCAGATCAGGAGTACAATGTAGAGATTAACTCAGACTTCCTTGAGATTCCAGTCGATTACTTGGATCAGGTTTATGCCCAAGAGGTACAGACTCCAGGAGGTTATGGATATTGGGTAGATACTTACTTCGATTACAAGGTATCAATGCCACTCGCTCGTTACTCAACTCCTTCACTTCAGGATCCAGCAGCCGAGCACGGAGAGACCGTAGTAGTTCCTACAAGAGGTACTCAGCTCACTTAGTACAATTCGTTTAACAATCAAATTACAACAGCTTATAGACAACAATCAATAAACACTAACTCCGTATCTTTATCATCAGCCTGCTTATCATTACGGTAGGCAGGCTTCTTTTTTATAAACTCCTAAAAATCAATCAATTATGACAGTTAAAGTACATTACAATGAAGAACGCGATCTCGCAGCAGTAGATCAGTTCGGTTTTATCGATCTTGTAGATTCACTTGAAAAAGGTTTTATCCCAGAAGATATTAGCAATACAGAAGATCTTTACAACGATATAGACGATCCTTCAACAATTATGAACAAGCCTAGAGACGTTTTTGAGGCTTGTAGACAGATGGATGACCTCAAGGCAGCTTCAGCTAAGGCAGCAGCTAAAAACTCAGTAGAGGCCGAATAAATGCCCATACCGAGGACGTTAAGCGGACGTAGCTTTGCGTATAGTACTCGATTATATATACGCAAAGTGACACCCGTCAGTATCAACCAATAAATCAATAAGTTATGGTATTAGATTCAATATTATCCTCATTAGTCAATTACGCAGTAGGAAATGCCTATAACTCAGCAATGGTAGAGAAGCAAAACCAATTCAATGCCTATCAAGCAGGAGTAGCTAGAGACTTCTCCCATCAAGAGGCAATCGACTCGTTCAATCGCAACCTCAATGCCGATTCCACTAAATACCAACGCTCAGTTCAAGACATGGCAGCAGCTGGACTTAACCCCGCTCTTATTATGACCGGAGGTACAGCAATCTCAGCTCCTACAATGAGTAACACAGCACAGAGTTCAACCGCTCAAGCTACTACTCCAATCAGTTATCAGCCATTCGATCTTAGCTCAATCGCTCAAATGATACAAGCTCAGAGTCAAGCAAAACTCACCGATGCTCAGGTAGATAAACTCAAAGCAGAGACCGATTATCAATCCATTATCAATCGTTATGCAGACGAGACTCAAGCAGCTACTCTTCGCAAGATTATTCAGGATACTGGCTTATCTTCAGCTCGTACAGAAGAGGCAGTAGCTCAAGCAGCAATCCTCAAAGCTAAACTCCCGTTTGTATCCGATAAAGAAGCAGCAGAACTGGCAATTGCTTGTACAGAACGCGATATCAAGGTAGCCGACCTCGAGTCTTATGACTGGAGAAACAGACAAGTACTTACCGAGTATGATGCTTACTCCCAGGCTTCAGCAATGGGTTACAACTTCAGTGAAAGCAAATCACATGGAGAAAATGCAGGCCATTCCGATTCTAATGCTTGGAGTGCAGGAGCAGGAGTTCAAGTTGGCAAGAAACTCGGAGTCAATGCAAATGGATCCCACAGCAAGAGCCATTCAGAAGATGCAGGTCACAGTGACTCTAGCTCGTACGGAGAAGGTTCTAATGCTTCCGAGTCTCACTCTTGGAGCAAGTCTCGTCAGGTAGTTCTTGTATTTAATCACAAAGAAGGCACTTGTATGATAATGCCTTATACTAACCCATCAGAGTAGGGTTATAAGGGGAGATGATAAGGTCTCCCCTTTTCTCGTTTATAATGACAATATCCTTGTTTTAACAATTCTCTATTCAACATTTAGATAATAAAAACAACAGTACAATTGGTATATCAATCCCCCCCCCACAACAACCCACAACCCAGCCCCCCCAACGCGGAGCGTCTGAGCGATAGCTCAGCTGCCCACCGCAGGTGAGAGAGTCCTAAAGCCGATCCTGGATTGATCTTGATCCGTGCTGGCCACGAGCGTAGCGACGGCTAGTACGGCTCAAGGTCAATAACAATCCTTTATGATAGAGCCCTTTTAGTGATGACTTGGGTTCGTCTTTTTTTTAGGTATCTTTACCCCATCAATTCAAGAGCTAGAGCAATAGTCTCTAGGCTTATTATTACTAACTTATTCAAAATTAACTAATTATGTGTTTATCACCAGTATCCCTTACGCGAGAGATCGCAGGAAGAAAATACACTCAAGTAGTACCTTGTGGCAAGTGTGTAGAGTGCCTCAAGAAGGAGCAAAACGAGTTCGTTGTTAGATGTGAAGAAGCAGCTCGTCAGTACGGTTCAGTATGGTTCGTCACTCTTACTTACAATGAAGGTTCAGTACCAGTCCGTGTAGATGAAGAAGGAGAAATCGATTATGAAACTGGAGAAGTCCTCCCTGTTAGCTACAAGTCCCTCGATCGTGAAGATATCCGTAAATGGAAGAAGAGAGTCAAGCAAGCCTTTGTTAGAAAGCACGGTGAAAAGCTCGATCTTCACTACCTTATATGTGGAGAGTATGGCCCTCAGACCCATCGTCCTCACTACCATGGTATGTTTTTCGGTTTATCCGATGAAGTGGCTCGTATGCTCGAAGAAGACTGGAAGAAGCACTATGGATATACTTACTTTAGAAAGGTTCCTACAATGCCTATTAACGGCCGTGATGAAGTTAAAGCAACAGCTCGCTATGCAGCTAAATATTGTGTGAAGATAAAAGAACTCGAAGATCCGCTAGTACTCAATGGTATTGTAGAGAAACCTAGAAAGATCGTCAGTCAGTATCTTGGTCAACCCTCAGCATCTAGATTCCTCGCCATGGAGAGATTCTACCTTGCTAAAGACCTTTTTGGCAATTATGATAGAGATACAGTACTTAACGACCTCCCAAAGAGCAAATTCAAAAGATTGATTACAGAGATAAAGAAGAGAAGAAAAGAAAAGCCACTCGCTAGATACTTACTCAAAAAAATATTTTATAAAAAGCAAGAAGATGGTCAATATAAAGCAACTCAGTTACAGAAGATGATATCGAAATCTTTACAGATGGACATTCAGAAAGACTATTCTAGACAACTTGTCCAAATGGCAGACAACCTCAATCTTCCAGAAGATAACGAAGGATATCGTATCGCAGCCAAAAATTTATCGCGTATTGAAAATATTATGCGACAATCGCGTGCAGAAGCTATCGTCTCGACTAACATGGACTACCTTAGAAGGAGCAAACTCTAAACTCTACCAGTCAAAGATGAAGGAGCTTCGTATGGAGCCTGATTATCAACCTGTTATCGATTCCTAAACAAGTTATGCCATTCGATTCATTTACAAACGATTACATTTATGAAATTTTCAATTCACAAGACCGATTCAAGTGGCAAGAAGCAGAAGCACTCCTTGTTCAGCGATTACTTCAGGATGCTACTGGAAGTCAAGATATCGTTGAGTAGCGTAGTGCTCTTCTTCTTGTTATATTTTATTACAACTTATTTTATTCACTAAACAAACTAAACAATGGATTCAAACCTTTACAAAAAGACCCCCGTACAGGTTCAGAAGAAGTCAGGATTCGACAAGTCCTTTCAGAACCTCTACACAGCAAAGCCTGGTGAGCTTATTCCTATCCTTTCGGATGAAGTTATTCCTAACACCACTATTCACCTCAATGCCGCTATTACAGCACAGCTCGCACCTCTAGCTTCAGATACTTTTATGCGATGCAAGCTCAAGTACGCAGCTTTCTTCGTTCCAACCCGTATTCTTGTTCCTCGTTATGAAGACTGGCTTACTGGAGCAGATCCTAACAAGGGTCAGAACACAGAGATTTCAATGCCGACTCTCAAGTTTACTCACGGAGCAGCAGTCAAGCCAGGTTCTCTCGCAGATTTTCTCGGTTTCAAGGTTCGTACAGACTATATTACTAACCTTTCAGAGCAGAGCCCGGTGGCAGTAAATGCTCTTCCTTTCCTTGCTTATCACAGGATTTATGAAGACTGGTTCCGCAACTCAATGATTCAGAGGTCAATTTATCAGGGTACCGTTCCTCGTCAGGCAATGTATTATGGAGCCGCAACTTCAAATTCGGTGGCTCCTATCAAGACCGATCATGTTCTTCAGGATAACGATCGTTTTACAGATGGTGTAGGTATTACAACTCTTCGCAAGGCCAATTTTGATATCGACCTTTTTACCACAGCAACAACCCAGGCTCAGAACGGCAAGGCTCAGAAGGTCAAGATTGGTACCAATGATGGAGAAGCAAATACCTTTACCATTTCACAGCTCAGAGCAGCTAATTCACTTCAGCAGTTCCTCGAGCGTAACAATATCGCAGGTAATCGTCTGGTAGATTACGTCAAGGCTCAGTATGGAGCAACTCTCAGTGATGGTGTAGCACAGCGTTCAGTACTCCTCGGTTCAGGTTCTCTTGATGTTTATAACAAGGGAGTTTACCAGACTTCAGATGTTCAGCAGTCAGTCAATCCTTTCGGTACAGTAGCAGCTAAATACGGTTCCGCTTTTGCAGATGGCAAGACCGATCTTATCAAGAACTTTACCGCAATGGAGCCAGGTTATGTATTCGTTATTGCGTGGCTTTCACCTCGAGTTACCTATTCAACCGGTATCGATCCTCAGCTCGTTCGTTATACAGCAGACGGTTCAGCTTCAATCGCAGACATGGCAAATCCTATTCTTCAGAACACCGGTAACGAGCCACTTTACGCTGCTTATCTTCAGGATTCAGCAATTGGACAAGGTATGAAGAGCAAGGTCTTCGGATACAATGACCGTTATGCTACTTGGAAGGACAAGGTAGATGAAGTTCACGGTGAACTTAGAGATGGCCAGCCACTCGATGCTTTTGCCCTGCAGCGTTCCTTCGGAGATGCAGCAGATCAGGAGTACAATGTAGAGATTAACTCAGACTTCCTTGAGATTCCAGTCGATTACTTGGATCAGGTTTATGCCCAAGAGGTACAGACTCCAGGAGGTTATGGATATTGGGTAGATACTTACTTCGATTACAAGGTATCAATGCCACTCGCTCGTTACTCAACTCCTTCACTTCAGGATCCAGCAGCCGAGCACGGAGAGACCGTAGTAGTTCCTACAAGAGGTACTCAGCTCACTTAGTACAATTCGTTTAACAATCAAATTACAACAGCTTATAGACAACAATCAATAAACACTAACTCCGTATCTTTATCATCAGCCTGCTTATCATTACGGTAGGCAGGCTTCTTTTTTATAAACTCCTAAAAATCAATCAATTATGACAGTTAAAGTACATTACAATGAAGAACGCGATCTCGCAGCAGTAGATCAGTTCGGTTTTATCGATCTTGTAGATTCACTTGAAAAAGGTTTTATCCCAGAAGATATTAGCAATACAGAAGATCTTTACAACGATATAGACGATCCTTCAACAATTATGAACAAGCCTAGAGACGTTTTTGAGGCTTGTAGACAGATGGATGACCTCAAGGCAGCTTCAGCTAAGGCAGCAGCTAAAAACTCAGTAGAGGCCGAATAAATGCCCATACCGAGGACGTTAAGCGGACGTAGCTTTGCGTATAGTACTCGATTATATATACGCAAAGTGACACCCGTCAGTATCAACCAATAAATCAATAAGTTATGGTATTAGATTCAATATTATCCTCATTAGTCAATTACGCAGTAGGAAATGCCTATAACTCAGCAATGGTAGAGAAGCAAAACCAATTCAATGCCTATCAAGCAGGAGTAGCTAGAGACTTCTCCCATCAAGAGGCAATCGACTCGTTCAATCGCAACCTCAATGCCGATTCCACTAAATACCAACGCTCAGTTCAAGACATGGCAGCAGCTGGACTTAACCCCGCTCTTATTATGACCGGAGGTACAGCAATCTCAGCTCCTACAATGAGTAACACAGCACAGAGTTCAACCGCTCAAGCTACTACTCCAATCAGTTATCAGCCATTCGATCTTAGCTCAATCGCTCAAATGATACAAGCTCAGAGTCAAGCAAAACTCACCGATGCTCAGGTAGATAAACTCAAAGCAGAGACCGATTATCAATCCATTATCAATCGTTATGCAGACGAGACTCAAGCAGCTACTCTTCGCAAGATTATTCAGGATACTGGCTTATCTTCAGCTCGTACAGAAGAGGCAGTAGCTCAAGCAGCAATCCTCAAAGCTAAACTCCCGTTTGTATCCGATAAAGAAGCAGCAGAACTGGCAATTGCTTGTACAGAACGCGATATCAAGGTAGCCGACCTCGAGTCTTATGACTGGAGAAACAGACAAGTACTTACCGAGTATGATGCTTACTCCCAGGCTTCAGCAATGGGTTACAACTTCAGTGAAAGCAAATCACATGGAGAAAATGCAGGCCATTCCGATTCTAATGCTTGGAGTGCAGGAGCAGGAGTTCAAGTTGGCAAGAAACTCGGAGTCAATGCAAATGGATCCCACAGCAAGAGCCATTCAGAAGATGCAGGTCACAGTGACTCTAGCTCGTACGGAGAAGGTTCTAATGCTTCCGAGTCTCACTCTTGGAGCAAGTCTCGTCAGGTAGTTCTTGTATTTAATCACAAAGAAGGCACTTGTATGATAATGCCTTATACTAACCCATCAGAGTAGGGTTATAAGGGGAGATGATAAGGTCTCCCCTTTTCTCGTTTATAATGACAATATCCTTGTTTTAACAATTCTCTATTCAACATTTAGATAATAAAAACAACAGTACAATTGGTATATCAATCCCCCCCCCACAACAACCCACAACCCAGCCCCCCCAACGCGGAGCGTCTGAGCGATAGCTCAGCTGCCCACCGCAGGTGAGAGAGTCCTAAAGCCGATCCTGGATTGATCTTGATCCGTGCTGGCCACGAGCGTAGCGACGGCTAGTACGGCTCAAGGTCAATAACAATCCTTTATGATAGAGCCCTTTTAGTGATGACTTGGGTTCGTCTTTTTTTTAGGTATCTTTACCCCATCAATTCAAGAGCTAGAGCAATAGTCTCTAGGCTTATTATTACTAACTTATTCAAAATTAACTAATTATGTGTTTATCACCAGTATCCCTTACGCGAGAGATCGCAGGAAGAAAATACACTCAAGTAGTACCTTGTGGCAAGTGTGTAGAGTGCCTCAAGAAGGAGCAAAACGAGTTCGTTGTTAGATGTGAAGAAGCAGCTCGTCAGTACGGTTCAGTATGGTTCGTCACTCTTACTTACAATGAAGGTTCAGTACCAGTCCGTGTAGATGAAGAAGGAGAAATCGATTATGAAACTGGAGAAGTCCTCCCTGTTAGCTACAAGTCCCTCGATCGTGAAGATATCCGTAAATGGAAGAAGAGAGTCAAGCAAGCCTTTGTTAGAAAGCACGGTGAAAAGCTCGATCTTCACTACCTTATATGTGGAGAGTATGGCCCTCAGACCCATCGTCCTCACTACCATGGTATGTTTTTCGGTTTATCCGATGAAGTGGCTCGTATGCTCGAAGAAGACTGGAAGAAGCACTATGGATATACTTACTTTAGAAAGGTTCCTACAATGCCTATTAACGGCCGTGATGAAGTTAAAGCAACAGCTCGCTATGCAGCTAAATATTGTGTGAAGATAAAAGAACTCGAAGATCCGCTAGTACTCAATGGTATTGTAGAGAAACCTAGAAAGATCGTCAGTCAGTATCTTGGTCAACCCTCAGCATCTAGATTCCTCGCCATGGAGAGATTCTACCTTGCTAAAGACCTTTTTGGCAATTATGATAGAGATACAGTACTTAACGACCTCCCAAAGAGCAAATTCAAAAGATTGATTACAGAGATAAAGAAGAGAAGAAAAGAAAAGCCACTCGCTAGATACTTACTCAAAAAAATATTTTATAAAAAGCAAGAAGATGGTCAATATAAAGCAACTCAGTTACAGAAGATGATATCGAAATCTTTACAGATGGACATTCAGAAAGACTATTCTAGACAACTTGTCCAAATGGCAGACAACCTCAATCTTCCAGAAGATAACGAAGGATATCGTATCGCAGCCAAAAATTTATCGCGTATTGAAAATATTATGCGACAATCGCGTGCAGAAGCTATCGTCTCGACTAACATGGACTACCTTAGAAGGAGCAAACTCTAAACTCTACCAGTCAAAGATGAAGGAGCTTCGTATGGAGCCTGATTATCAACCTGTTATCGATTCCTAAACAAGTTATGCCATTCGATTCATTTACAAACGATTACATTTATGAAATTTTCAATTCACAAGACCGATTCAAGTGGCAAGAAGCAGAAGCACTCCTTGTTCAGCGATTACTTCAGGATGCTACTGGAAGTCAAGATATCGTTGAGTAGCGTAGTGCTCTTCTTCTTGTTATATTTTATTACAACTTATTTTATTCACTAAACAAACTAAACAATGGATTCAAACCTTTACAAAAAGACCCCCGTACAGGTTCAGAAGAAGTCAGGATTCGACAAGTCCTTTCAGAACCTCTACACAGCAAAGCCTGGTGAGCTTATTCCTATCCTTTCGGATGAAGTTATTCCTAACACCACTATTCACCTCAATGCCGCTATTACAGCACAGCTCGCACCTCTAGCTTCAGATACTTTTATGCGATGCAAGCTCAAGTACGCAGCTTTCTTCGTTCCAACCCGTATTCTTGTTCCTCGTTATGAAGACTGGCTTACTGGAGCAGATCCTAACAAGGGTCAGAACACAGAGATTTCAATGCCGACTCTCAAGTTTACTCACGGAGCAGCAGTCAAGCCAGGTTCTCTCGCAGATTTTCTCGGTTTCAAGGTTCGTACAGACTATATTACTAACCTTTCAGAGCAGAGCCCGGTGGCAGTAAATGCTCTTCCTTTCCTTGCTTATCACAGGATTTATGAAGACTGGTTCCGCAACTCAATGATTCAGAGGTCAATTTATCAGGGTACCGTTCCTCGTCAGGCAATGTATTATGGAGCCGCAACTTCAAATTCGGTGGCTCCTATCAAGACCGATCATGTTCTTCAGGATAACGATCGTTTTACAGATGGTGTAGGTATTACAACTCTTCGCAAGGCCAATTTTGATATCGACCTTTTTACCACAGCAACAACCCAGGCTCAGAACGGCAAGGCTCAGAAGGTCAAGATTGGTACCAATGATGGAGAAGCAAATACCTTTACCATTTCACAGCTCAGAGCAGCTAATTCACTTCAGCAGTTCCTCGAGCGTAACAATATCGCAGGTAATCGTCTGGTAGATTACGTCAAGGCTCAGTATGGAGCAACTCTCAGTGATGGTGTAGCACAGCGTTCAGTACTCCTCGGTTCAGGTTCTCTTGATGTTTATAACAAGGGAGTTTACCAGACTTCAGATGTTCAGCAGTCAGTCAATCCTTTCGGTACAGTAGCAGCTAAATACGGTTCCGCTTTTGCAGATGGCAAGACCGATCTTATCAAGAACTTTACCGCAATGGAGCCAGGTTATGTATTCGTTATTGCGTGGCTTTCACCTCGAGTTACCTATTCAACCGGTATCGATCCTCAGCTCGTTCGTTATACAGCAGACGGTTCAGCTTCAATCGCAGACATGGCAAATCCTATTCTTCAGAACACCGGTAACGAGCCACTTTACGCTGCTTATCTTCAGGATTCAGCAATTGGACAAGGTATGAAGAGCAAGGTCTTCGGATACAATGACCGTTATGCTACTTGGAAGGACAAGGTAGATGAAGTTCACGGTGAACTTAGAGATGGCCAGCCACTCGATGCTTTTGCCCTGCAGCGTTCCTTCGGAGATGCAGCAGATCAGGAGTACAATGTAGAGATTAACTCAGACTTCCTTGAGATTCCAGTCGATTACTTGGATCAGGTTTATGCCCAAGAGGTACAGACTCCAGGAGGTTATGGATATTGGGTAGATACTTACTTCGATTACAAGGTATCAATGCCACTCGCTCGTTACTCAACTCCTTCACTTCAGGATCCAGCAGCCGAGCACGGAGAGACCGTAGTAGTTCCTACAAGAGGTACTCAGCTCACTTAGTACAATTCGTTTAACAATCAAATTACAACAGCTTATAGACAACAATCAATAAACACTAACTCCGTATCTTTATCATCAGCCTGCTTATCATTACGGTAGGCAGGCTTCTTTTTTATAAACTCCTAAAAATCAATCAATTATGACAGTTAAAGTACATTACAATGAAGAACGCGATCTCGCAGCAGTAGATCAGTTCGGTTTTATCGATCTTGTAGATTCACTTGAAAAAGGTTTTATCCCAGAAGATATTAGCAATACAGAAGATCTTTACAACGATATAGACGATCCTTCAACAATTATGAACAAGCCTAGAGACGTTTTTGAGGCTTGTAGACAGATGGATGACCTCAAGGCAGCTTCAGCTAAGGCAGCAGCTAAAAACTCAGTAGAGGCCGAATAAATGCCCATACCGAGGACGTTAAGCGGACGTAGCTTTGCGTATAGTACTCGATTATATATACGCAAAGTGACACCCGTCAGTATCAACCAATAAATCAATAAGTTATGGTATTAGATTCAATATTATCCTCATTAGTCAATTACGCAGTAGGAAATGCCTATAACTCAGCAATGGTAGAGAAGCAAAACCAATTCAATGCCTATCAAGCAGGAGTAGCTAGAGACTTCTCCCATCAAGAGGCAATCGACTCGTTCAATCGCAACCTCAATGCCGATTCCACTAAATACCAACGCTCAGTTCAAGACATGGCAGCAGCTGGACTTAACCCCGCTCTTATTATGACCGGAGGTACAGCAATCTCAGCTCCTACAATGAGTAACACAGCACAGAGTTCAACCGCTCAAGCTACTACTCCAATCAGTTATCAGCCATTCGATCTTAGCTCAATCGCTCAAATGATACAAGCTCAGAGTCAAGCAAAACTCACCGATGCTCAGGTAGATAAACTCAAAGCAGAGACCGATTATCAATCCATTATCAATCGTTATGCAGACGAGACTCAAGCAGCTACTCTTCGCAAGATTATTCAGGATACTGGCTTATCTTCAGCTCGTACAGAAGAGGCAGTAGCTCAAGCAGCAATCCTCAAAGCTAAACTCCCGTTTGTATCCGATAAAGAAGCAGCAGAACTGGCAATTGCTTGTACAGAACGCGATATCAAGGTAGCCGACCTCGAGTCTTATGACTGGAGAAACAGACAAGTACTTACCGAGTATGATGCTTACTCCCAGGCTTCAGCAATGGGTTACAACTTCAGTGAAAGCAAATCACATGGAGAAAATGCAGGCCATTCCGATTCTAATGCTTGGAGTGCAGGAGCAGGAGTTCAAGTTGGCAAGAAACTCGGAGTCAATGCAAATGGATCCCACAGCAAGAGCCATTCAGAAGATGCAGGTCACAGTGACTCTAGCTCGTACGGAGAAGGTTCTAATGCTTCCGAGTCTCACTCTTGGAGCAAGTCTCGTCAGGTAGTTCTTGTATTTAATCACAAAGAAGGCACTTGTATGATAATGCCTTATACTAACCCATCAGAGTAGGGTTATAAGGGGAGATGATAAGGTCTCCCCTTTTCTCGTTTATAATGACAATATCCTTGTTTTAACAATTCTCTATTCAACATTTAGATAATAAAAACAACAGTACAATTGGTATATCAATCCCCCCCCCACAACAACCCACAACCCAGCCCCCCCAACGCGGAGCGTCTGAGCGATAGCTCAGCTGCCCACCGCAGGTGAGAGAGTCCTAAAGCCGATCCTGGATTGATCTTGATCCGTGCTGGCCACGAGCGTAGCGACGGCTAGTACGGCTCAAGGTCAATAACAATCCTTTATGATAGAGCCCTTTTAGTGATGACTTGGGTTCGTCTTTTTTTTAGGTATCTTTACCCCATCAATTCAAGAGCTAGAGCAATAGTCTCTAGGCTTATTATTACTAACTTATTCAAAATTAACTAATTATGTGTTTATCACCAGTATCCCTTACGCGAGAGATCGCAGGAAGAAAATACACTCAAGTAGTACCTTGTGGCAAGTGTGTAGAGTGCCTCAAGAAGGAGCAAAACGAGTTCGTTGTTAGATGTGAAGAAGCAGCTCGTCAGTACGGTTCAGTATGGTTCGTCACTCTTACTTACAATGAAGGTTCAGTACCAGTCCGTGTAGATGAAGAAGGAGAAATCGATTATGAAACTGGAGAAGTCCTCCCTGTTAGCTACAAGTCCCTCGATCGTGAAGATATCCGTAAATGGAAGAAGAGAGTCAAGCAAGCCTTTGTTAGAAAGCACGGTGAAAAGCTCGATCTTCACTACCTTATATGTGGAGAGTATGGCCCTCAGACCCATCGTCCTCACTACCATGGTATGTTTTTCGGTTTATCCGATGAAGTGGCTCGTATGCTCGAAGAAGACTGGAAGAAGCACTATGGATATACTTACTTTAGAAAGGTTCCTACAATGCCTATTAACGGCCGTGATGAAGTTAAAGCAACAGCTCGCTATGCAGCTAAATATTGTGTGAAGATAAAAGAACTCGAAGATCCGCTAGTACTCAATGGTATTGTAGAGAAACCTAGAAAGATCGTCAGTCAGTATCTTGGTCAACCCTCAGCATCTAGATTCCTCGCCATGGAGAGATTCTACCTTGCTAAAGACCTTTTTGGCAATTATGATAGAGATACAGTACTTAACGACCTCCCAAAGAGCAAATTCAAAAGATTGATTACAGAGATAAAGAAGAGAAGAAAAGAAAAGCCACTCGCTAGATACTTACTCAAAAAAATATTTTATAAAAAGCAAGAAGATGGTCAATATAAAGCAACTCAGTTACAGAAGATGATATCGAAATCTTTACAGATGGACATTCAGAAAGACTATTCTAGACAACTTGTCCAAATGGCAGACAACCTCAATCTTCCAGAAGATAACGAAGGATATCGTATCGCAGCCAAAAATTTATCGCGTATTGAAAATATTATGCGACAATCGCGTGCAGAAGCTATCGTCTCGACTAACATGGACTACCTTAGAAGGAGCAAACTCTAAACTCTACCAGTCAAAGATGAAGGAGCTTCGTATGGAGCCTGATTATCAACCTGTTATCGATTCCTAAACAAGTTATGCCATTCGATTCATTTACAAACGATTACATTTATGAAATTTTCAATTCACAAGACCGATTCAAGTGGCAAGAAGCAGAAGCACTCCTTGTTCAGCGATTACTTCAGGATGCTACTGGAAGTCAAGATATCGTTGAGTAGCGTAGTGCTCTTCTTCTTGTTATATTTTATTACAACTTATTTTATTCACTAAACAAACTAAACAATGGATTCAAACCTTTACAAAAAGACCCCCGTACAGGTTCAGAAGAAGTCAGGATTCGACAAGTCCTTTCAGAACCTCTACACAGCAAAGCCTGGTGAGCTTATTCCTATCCTTTCGGATGAAGTTATTCCTAACACCACTATTCACCTCAATGCCGCTATTACAGCACAGCTCGCACCTCTAGCTTCAGATACTTTTATGCGATGCAAGCTCAAGTACGCAGCTTTCTTCGTTCCAACCCGTATTCTTGTTCCTCGTTATGAAGACTGGCTTACTGGAGCAGATCCTAACAAGGGTCAGAACACAGAGATTTCAATGCCGACTCTCAAGTTTACTCACGGAGCAGCAGTCAAGCCAGGTTCTCTCGCAGATTTTCTCGGTTTCAAGGTTCGTACAGACTATATTACTAACCTTTCAGAGCAGAGCCCGGTGGCAGTAAATGCTCTTCCTTTCCTTGCTTATCACAGGATTTATGAAGACTGGTTCCGCAACTCAATGATTCAGAGGTCAATTTATCAGGGTACCGTTCCTCGTCAGGCAATGTATTATGGAGCCGCAACTTCAAATTCGGTGGCTCCTATCAAGACCGATCATGTTCTTCAGGATAACGATCGTTTTACAGATGGTGTAGGTATTACAACTCTTCGCAAGGCCAATTTTGATATCGACCTTTTTACCACAGCAACAACCCAGGCTCAGAACGGCAAGGCTCAGAAGGTCAAGATTGGTACCAATGATGGAGAAGCAAATACCTTTACCATTTCACAGCTCAGAGCAGCTAATTCACTTCAGCAGTTCCTCGAGCGTAACAATATCGCAGGTAATCGTCTGGTAGATTACGTCAAGGCTCAGTATGGAGCAACTCTCAGTGATGGTGTAGCACAGCGTTCAGTACTCCTCGGTTCAGGTTCTCTTGATGTTTATAACAAGGGAGTTTACCAGACTTCAGATGTTCAGCAGTCAGTCAATCCTTTCGGTACAGTAGCAGCTAAATACGGTTCCGCTTTTGCAGATGGCAAGACCGATCTTATCAAGAACTTTACCGCAATGGAGCCAGGTTATGTATTCGTTATTGCGTGGCTTTCACCTCGAGTTACCTATTCAACCGGTATCGATCCTCAGCTCGTTCGTTATACAGCAGACGGTTCAGCTTCAATCGCAGACATGGCAAATCCTATTCTTCAGAACACCGGTAACGAGCCACTTTACGCTGCTTATCTTCAGGATTCAGCAATTGGACAAGGTATGAAGAGCAAGGTCTTCGGATACAATGACCGTTATGCTACTTGGAAGGACAAGGTAGATGAAGTTCACGGTGAACTTAGAGATGGCCAGCCACTCGATGCTTTTGCCCTGCAGCGTTCCTTCGGAGATGCAGCAGATCAGGAGTACAATGTAGAGATTAACTCAGACTTCCTTGAGATTCCAGTCGATTACTTGGATCAGGTTTATGCCCAAGAGGTACAGACTCCAGGAGGTTATGGATATTGGGTAGATACTTACTTCGATTACAAGGTATCAATGCCACTCGCTCGTTACTCAACTCCTTCACTTCAGGATCCAGCAGCCGAGCACGGAGAGACCGTAGTAGTTCCTACAAGAGGTACTCAGCTCACTTAGTACAATTCGTTTAACAATCAAATTACAACAGCTTATAGACAACAATCAATAAACACTAACTCCGTATCTTTATCATCAGCCTGCTTATCATTACGGTAGGCAGGCTTCTTTTTTATAAACTCCTAAAAATCAATCAATTATGACAGTTAAAGTACATTACAATGAAGAACGCGATCTCGCAGCAGTAGATCAGTTCGGTTTTATCGATCTTGTAGATTCACTTGAAAAAGGTTTTATCCCAGAAGATATTAGCAATACAGAAGATCTTTACAACGATATAGACGATCCTTCAACAATTATGAACAAGCCTAGAGACGTTTTTGAGGCTTGTAGACAGATGGATGACCTCAAGGCAGCTTCAGCTAAGGCAGCAGCTAAAAACTCAGTAGAGGCCGAATAAATGCCCATACCGAGGACGTTAAGCGGACGTAGCTTTGCGTATAGTACTCGATTATATATACGCAAAGTGACACCCGTCAGTATCAACCAATAAATCAATAAGTTATGGTATTAGATTCAATATTATCCTCATTAGTCAATTACGCAGTAGGAAATGCCTATAACTCAGCAATGGTAGAGAAGCAAAACCAATTCAATGCCTATCAAGCAGGAGTAGCTAGAGACTTCTCCCATCAAGAGGCAATCGACTCGTTCAATCGCAACCTCAATGCCGATTCCACTAAATACCAACGCTCAGTTCAAGACATGGCAGCAGCTGGACTTAACCCCGCTCTTATTATGACCGGAGGTACAGCAATCTCAGCTCCTACAATGAGTAACACAGCACAGAGTTCAACCGCTCAAGCTACTACTCCAATCAGTTATCAGCCATTCGATCTTAGCTCAATCGCTCAAATGATACAAGCTCAGAGTCAAGCAAAACTCACCGATGCTCAGGTAGATAAACTCAAAGCAGAGACCGATTATCAATCCATTATCAATCGTTATGCAGACGAGACTCAAGCAGCTACTCTTCGCAAGATTATTCAGGATACTGGCTTATCTTCAGCTCGTACAGAAGAGGCAGTAGCTCAAGCAGCAATCCTCAAAGCTAAACTCCCGTTTGTATCCGATAAAGAAGCAGCAGAACTGGCAATTGCTTGTACAGAACGCGATATCAAGGTAGCCGACCTCGAGTCTTATGACTGGAGAAACAGACAAGTACTTACCGAGTATGATGCTTACTCCCAGGCTTCAGCAATGGGTTACAACTTCAGTGAAAGCAAATCACATGGAGAAAATGCAGGCCATTCCGATTCTAATGCTTGGAGTGCAGGAGCAGGAGTTCAAGTTGGCAAGAAACTCGGAGTCAATGCAAATGGATCCCACAGCAAGAGCCATTCAGAAGATGCAGGTCACAGTGACTCTAGCTCGTACGGAGAAGGTTCTAATGCTTCCGAGTCTCACTCTTGGAGCAAGTCTCGTCAGGTAGTTCTTGTATTTAATCACAAAGAAGGCACTTGTATGATAATGCCTTATACTAACCCATCAGAGTAGGGTTATAAGGGGAGATGATAAGGTCTCCCCTTTTCTCGTTTATAATGACAATATCCTTGTTTTAACAATTCTCTATTCAACATTTAGATAATAAAAACAACAGTACAATTGGTATATCAATCCCCCCCCCACAACAACCCACAACCCAGCCCCCCCAACGCGGAGCGTCTGAGCGATAGCTCAGCTGCCCACCGCAGGTGAGAGAGTCCTAAAGCCGATCCTGGATTGATCTTGATCCGTGCTGGCCACGAGCGTAGCGACGGCTAGTACGGCTCAAGGTCAATAACAATCCTTTATGATAGAGCCCTTTTAGTGATGACTTGGGTTCGTCTTTTTTTTAGGTATCTTTACCCCATCAATTCAAGAGCTAGAGCAATAGTCTCTAGGCTTATTATTACTAACTTATTCAAAATTAACTAATTATGTGTTTATCACCAGTATCCCTTACGCGAGAGATCGCAGGAAGAAAATACACTCAAGTAGTACCTTGTGGCAAGTGTGTAGAGTGCCTCAAGAAGGAGCAAAACGAGTTCGTTGTTAGATGTGAAGAAGCAGCTCGTCAGTACGGTTCAGTATGGTTCGTCACTCTTACTTACAATGAAGGTTCAGTACCAGTCCGTGTAGATGAAGAAGGAGAAATCGATTATGAAACTGGAGAAGTCCTCCCTGTTAGCTACAAGTCCCTCGATCGTGAAGATATCCGTAAATGGAAGAAGAGAGTCAAGCAAGCCTTTGTTAGAAAGCACGGTGAAAAGCTCGATCTTCACTACCTTATATGTGGAGAGTATGGCCCTCAGACCCATCGTCCTCACTACCATGGTATGTTTTTCGGTTTATCCGATGAAGTGGCTCGTATGCTCGAAGAAGACTGGAAGAAGCACTATGGATATACTTACTTTAGAAAGGTTCCTACAATGCCTATTAACGGCCGTGATGAAGTTAAAGCAACAGCTCGCTATGCAGCTAAATATTGTGTGAAGATAAAAGAACTCGAAGATCCGCTAGTACTCAATGGTATTGTAGAGAAACCTAGAAAGATCGTCAGTCAGTATCTTGGTCAACCCTCAGCATCTAGATTCCTCGCCATGGAGAGATTCTACCTTGCTAAAGACCTTTTTGGCAATTATGATAGAGATACAGTACTTAACGACCTCCCAAAGAGCAAATTCAAAAGATTGATTACAGAGATAAAGAAGAGAAGAAAAGAAAAGCCACTCGCTAGATACTTACTCAAAAAAATATTTTATAAAAAGCAAGAAGATGGTCAATATAAAGCAACTCAGTTACAGAAGATGATATCGAAATCTTTACAGATGGACATTCAGAAAGACTATTCTAGACAACTTGTCCAAATGGCAGACAACCTCAATCTTCCAGAAGATAACGAAGGATATCGTATCGCAGCCAAAAATTTATCGCGTATTGAAAATATTATGCGACAATCGCGTGCAGAAGCTATCGTCTCGACTAACATGGACTACCTTAGAAGGAGCAAACTCTAAACTCTACCAGTCAAAGATGAAGGAGCTTCGTATGGAGCCTGATTATCAACCTGTTATCGATTCCTAAACAAGTTATGCCATTCGATTCATTTACAAACGATTACATTTATGAAATTTTCAATTCACAAGACCGATTCAAGTGGCAAGAAGCAGAAGCACTCCTTGTTCAGCGATTACTTCAGGATGCTACTGGAAGTCAAGATATCGTTGAGTAGCGTAGTGCTCTTCTTCTTGTTATATTTTATTACAACTTATTTTATTCACTAAACAAACTAAACAATGGATTCAAACCTTTACAAAAAGACCCCCGTACAGGTTCAGAAGAAGTCAGGATTCGACAAGTCCTTTCAGAACCTCTACACAGCAAAGCCTGGTGAGCTTATTCCTATCCTTTCGGATGAAGTTATTCCTAACACCACTATTCACCTCAATGCCGCTATTACAGCACAGCTCGCACCTCTAGCTTCAGATACTTTTATGCGATGCAAGCTCAAGTACGCAGCTTTCTTCGTTCCAACCCGTATTCTTGTTCCTCGTTATGAAGACTGGCTTACTGGAGCAGATCCTAACAAGGGTCAGAACACAGAGATTTCAATGCCGACTCTCAAGTTTACTCACGGAGCAGCAGTCAAGCCAGGTTCTCTCGCAGATTTTCTCGGTTTCAAGGTTCGTACAGACTATATTACTAACCTTTCAGAGCAGAGCCCGGTGGCAGTAAATGCTCTTCCTTTCCTTGCTTATCACAGGATTTATGAAGACTGGTTCCGCAACTCAATGATTCAGAGGTCAATTTATCAGGGTACCGTTCCTC